>JAQFXZ010000487.1:0-19067 GCA_034694025.1 Ceratophysella scotica | reverse complement strand
CAATTGTCGCCGCGCAACTGTCGCCGAGCAATTGTCGCACTGGGTAATTGTCGCCTGGGCAATTGTCCCCGCGCAATATTCGCCCGGGCAATTGTCCCCGCCCAATTGTCGCATAATCCACATGGATCATAATAACGTTGGCGGCTTACTTGCATGGGCGTCTTTTAGAGCTGCTTCGTATTTTCTCCCCATTACAGCCTCCATGAACTAAAAACGGAAATGTGGATTAGTCATCCGTTCATTCTTCATTCGTCTTTCATTTGATGTTATTAAATGAATTTAGAGATCAACACTTCGGAACGCATCCTGCTACCCACCCTTAGAGCATGCAGTGGTTATGAAATTAAGGCTAGCGGCCTGATCCATAATTCTGTTCTTATTGTTTATAAGTAAAATTCCAAAACTTTTATGTGATGTGACATGTGACATGTGACCGTCACTATTTTATTAGTTCTAATTATGAGAATTTGAGATTCGTCCCGTTGTTGGGCAAGAATGGTGGAAATCGGGCAAAAGCGGGAACAATGTGGAAGGCCACATTTTTCGTACGCCTGTTGTAAGCTGTTAACTCTATGACGAAATGCAGGTCAGCAACCGAATTTTGGAACACTAATTAATTGCTGGGCGCTGAGAAAGAACACTCCGCATGTTTGACCATCATTTCGGAGCCGCTCCCAATCGAGTGAGTGGTTGCGAACGCGACAAATATGAATTTCATTTAGTCACCCATCTCAGGATTCCCTTTTGTTGAGGAGGTACCTGAATAACCAGTTCGAGCGGGGCCTCTTGGACTTTCTCCACCTTGGGTGGCTCTGTTGGGTCAGACGGAGGCTGGATGGACGACTTTTTCTGCGGATCTGTAGGAGGTCTGAGGATGAGAATCGTGTCCCGTCTCCCACCCCGACTCACGAGCTCTTCTCTCGTTAAGCCCTTGGGTACCAGTGTCAGGTCAACCGGCTCAGCCAAAACTTTCGTTTTCTTGCTCTGAGCAGGGTCCTTCGGCGGTGGGCCCTTCACCGGTCGAATCATTACGTCCACACCCGCTTCCGAGTACCTGCAAGCATCGGTTAACTCTGAAGTGATTCTTGAATTCTTTTGTATTTTGACAGTTTATTTAGTTAAAATATCCTTTTTAATGACTAATAATTAGAATCAAAGCCTAAAACCACTAGTGTGTGTAAACTTATACCTTTAAAAACATTGGGGCTGAGTCTTGTCATTTTCATTAAAATCCGGCAAACAAAAAAAAATCTCATTTCGTTAAGACAAGCTATTTTGGCTGTGGTAATCAATATTGTTACTTGTTTAGGTCGAGACCGACGGCCGAAGTGAGCTTTCTGGTTTGGGGATCGGCCTGAGTGGACAGACGACCTCCATTTTCTCGCTGTGCGCTTGGAGTACCAGCAGCGCCGACATTTCCTCCTCTAGCTAAACTACTCTTCTTCGCCAGCGATGATTTTGATGCCTGTTTAGAGCCAAGAATCCTTTCCTCCGGAGCTACGACGGCATAAAATGGATATACGTAATTATTCGAATCTATGACAACTGACACTGACAGCTGAACCCACTGAGCTTAATCTTCACTCTGGGATTGATTGACAGACTGGCCAGAAATTCTTAGCGCAACGGTGAATTATATGGTAATTTACCGCTCAGTTCATCCTGCACGGACGGAGCATCACAGGTGCAAAACTTATCCCAAGAGGTGACGAGATGCGGCGAGGAACATGCGGCTTTGGCTGCTTTGATGCAGGGGCAGTCAGAGGACTTAGGAGTGAGTTCAATTGACCCTGATGGGATTTTGATGGGCGGTTGTGTCCGAAGTACAGGTGGTCTTGGGGGTCGGGCGGGTAGCTTGTAATCAGATGGTCCGTCGTATCCGAGTTGCTGATTCCAGTAAGCGAGGTCAGGTCCCGCCTGACGCTCCAGAAACGCCCCTACATTCCGCTCCAACTTGTCAACCTTGCTCAGACGTTTACCGCCCTGTTCACGCTGCATCTTTCCTTCCTCTGGGTTTTAGAAAAAATCTCTGAGTCTCACTTTCCACTCAAATTCTATTTCCTTTTAACTTCCGAGATTAGTTCGGAATTTGGAATCTTTTCAATTCTACCTGGTCTAGAGAAACGGGAGATAATTTTGAGAAATGTCTGTGGGTCAATATTTTTTGTAAACAGAACAAGAAAGAATACAGAAAGGTTCCAAAGCCCCGTGACAACGAGATCGTGCATTGATTTAACAGAATTGACATTACAAGCATTGAAACCCTTCCAAACCGCCCAGCAGGAATCTCTTGCAGTTCAAAGAGCATAGAAATTGCGTAGCTGCTTTTACCCGGTCCAAAACCCAGGGGAAAGGAGGTATGAGGGGTTCTATGTTCTAAACAATAGAGACAAAAGCAAGGAATATTTTAAATGTATTTTTATTTGGAAGATTTCAGATTCCTTTACCATGCTCATTTGGCTGTTCCATGAAGCTAATAATTTGAATTCGAAGATTTCTATTTTTGAATTTGTGTGCCGCATGAGTAAGGATATTGCATTGCATTCGAGGGATATGTACTTTCACTATGCTTTCACCAAAAACTCTGTCACTTCAGTTGTCAGCTCCACTATGTATGTATGTTCGAGGAGGAAGGTGTTAATCGCTGCTGAGGCCACCATTAGGCTAATTGCAGACTACTAAGCTCTACATAATTTAGAAGGTCTTTTACTTGTTCGAAATTGACGCTGTGTATGTAACACTCTCGGGATCAAGGTTGGCCTGTTCGCTGCGTGATGTCAAATCCGTATTTGAATGCCCTGTAATTTATGCTTTTCGTTTTCTCCAGGGTTTCTCCCAGTTTTTCCTTGTCTCAAATTTTCCCATGCTCATCCTATGTACGAGACTGCTTGGTGCAAATCACAAGGATGGTTCTACTTATGGGCGTATAGGGACTCTTATAATCGCGAAAGAAGTCGGAAATTACTACAATTCTCAAGAATTGCTTATGTTTCAGCTGATGGTGACCAGCATTGTCACGCTTTCCATATTAAATACCTCGTGAAAATTCACATTTTGAACTTATGGCCTTCGACCTCCATTGACCAATTCCTAGAATCATCACGTCAAGCGCCAAGCAGAGTCTTAAACACGGCCTATGAAATTGATTGATTTGGTCCGAAACGTCTGATTCCAACATGAACATATATCTGTATCCATTTATTAGAACAATAATTAAACTTACAAGTTCTACGAGGTTGAGGTACGAGGGTGTGCGCTACTGTAACCTACAACAATTTACATGTTGCTATCAGTGTAACACTCAAACCCAGTGACGAAGTAGTTCTATAAACCGTAGTCTTACAATGCCAATTAAATTAAACACATATCAATTTCAACTTCCCTGACACACACTCCAATTCACATTTTTTTAATAGCGAGCATGCATGGTGTCACGTATTTTCATAAATCATAACTTAAGTTCTCAATGGGATCATGATTCTTCTTTGGAAGATTACAAGTATAGGATTAGGTACTCGCTTACATTTCCGCTACACTTAAGTACACTATGTTAAGTACACTCGGATAAGGGGGAAGTACGTCCATCAATCTATAGCTAACTACTTAGGTAGTGCGTATTTTTTGTTTGTTTTTGTTTTGTTTTTTAGAAGATGTATTTGATATGTAAAGTGATATAATGAGTCCATAATATAAGTCTTGTGCTTGTGCTCTCACAGTGACATTGATATGATCCGTAACACTGATATGTGTTGAAGTAGGTTAGGTACAATAATAGTGAAGTGCAGCATCTATGTGTAAGCAGACATCATGTGCATATTGATGACTTTCAGTTCACGGTGGGCACAATAATTGTCCACCTTCGAAAATTCATGCAGCCTCATCGGAAGATTCGATAGGGACTGCGGCCTGTCTAGAAGGAGCTTTCGAAGCTGTGCAGACTTTTAAACCTGATTTGAAGTCGGTTTCAGAAAATAAAACACATGCAAAGCCAACACTAATTTGACCTTGACAAATGGTTCTGGCAGAACACAGTTTAAGGAAATAAGTTTACACGTACTTAACCCTTAAAGATTTTTCTTTAATTTCCGTAACCTTCCCTAAGTCATCATCATAATTGTTGCTAACCATTCGAATCGCCAATGTGGTATGTAAACGTAGATCAATTTTTGTATGTAGTTTTCAAAACTTCCGAAACGGATCTAGATCGTTTAAAAAACATGAGAAAGATTGAAAGTTTCTTTTGTTAAGTATAATTTCAATACAACGAAAGATGTTTGGGTCAAGCCCATTGGCTCAGAGAGGCTGCCGAGAATTTCAAATGGAGAACAATACTTGTCTACACCCTGTATTACATATTTCCCCTTCAAAACTAATTGTAAGTAGCACCCCAAAAATATCTACTCTTTGTGCTGTTTCAATTTTCAATCTGTGTGTTAGCATATGAATGTATAACAGCACGGAGACATATTGCAGCTGCAAATTGGGCCACAGCTTTTTAGGATGGATACAATGATATTCAAAGAGCAAGGTAATTTTCGGAGTGCAACTTAGTTTTGATGGTCAAGCAAAGTGACGACGACGACGCTCGTCAAACACAAGTCGTTGGCCCAGTGGTTCTGGACAACTCTGCATCTCTTCTCTGATATGGTTTTTATGAGTCTGGATGAATGAGGATGTGGGGAGTTGAGGGTGGCGACTGTTCCAAGATTAATGTGACCGCAACCTGAACTTTTTCTCACTTTCCCTGGTTCATAATTCAGGGATGAACGGGATGCGGCTGGTTGTTGTAACTCAATTGCTGGCTGGAACAGAAGTGGGGAATTTAATTAGGACCACAAGAAGGCTCACCAAACCTCAAGAACCGCATGGAGCAGGGCAGAGCAGGATGCGGACTGCAGCCAGACCATTGATTAGCCTTCACACGTTCGTACTCAACTAAATTGACATCTTCCTAATTCAATCCCTTCCACTCAGTCCCAGCCTCCCCCTCCACTAAGTGACACACCACACAACGCCTCTTCTCCAGACTCAGTCAGTACAAAAATCAAGAAAATAGAATAACCCTATAGAGATCCTCAGCCCTTTTCCCGCTGCTGCGCCCTAGACCAGAAACCACAGCATTTGCTTTTGAAGCTCCTTGCCATTCGCGTCTTCCTCGTCAATGGAAATTAACAGCGTATATCAAGTATTCCATAATATTCTACTAAAACCATTAAACCAGGTGTTTGCACACCCAAAGATTTTGGACACACAGCTGAATATTGACGGGTTGATCCTTAAAGCTAACCTAAGACTTCTGAGTGACTATAAGGTGAGACGCGAGGGCAAGGAGCATACTCGGCATAAAATATTAACCCATCCCCCGCCGCCTAGTGAATATCCTAGTGTCAGTGTATGTAAACGGAGTTCAGAGTAACCAACGGAACCATATTTCACTATTGTACTGCCTAGGCTGGAATGCATGTTGAACTGATTGGGACTAACTGGGTACACAGTCAGTTGGGCTCTCTGCTGCTTCAAACCGGTGATCGAGCGTATGGTGGTGTCGACATGGATGAGGAAGCGCAACTGACGATGTACATAATGAGGTTGAATTTTGGGGATTGAAGATTCTGAGTTGGGGGGAGTTTCCTCCTTGGGCTGGTCATTCATAGACTTTGTTGGTTCTCCTGTTGATCCAGAAGGAGGGATGGGGTTGGAGCTGGGCGACGTAGGGGCGGCGGAGGGCATCGGTTCAGCGGAGGTGGTTGAACTCAGTAGCAGTTCCCGTGATCCGCTTCTCACCCGCCGTGTGTTCCACACGTTCTCGGATCTGATCCATGGCGACGGGTCCCACACAAATTTGTGGGTCCTTGAAGTAACTGCATGCCTGCGGAATATAAAGAAAACTTGTATTGTCGCTGATCGGGAAGGTCGCAAGTGAAGGAACATGCGATTTTAGGAAGCGGTTTCGAGGCCCAACTATCACTAAACTCGTCGACGATCATTTTTACCTGTTAGGATTTGAGCTCGTTTAAGCTGCCCAATGAAATGGGGAAAGCAGGAAATGAAACTCAGCTACGAGCTTATGGCATATTCATGGCAGAACGAGATCTTGAAATCGCTCTTTGGTCGAAATGAAGAAGCAAGCAAAGTCCAAAACATTATTCGTCTGATATATTTTTAGTCCCCTTTAAGCTTGTCATTCAGCATCACTGAACCACCCGATCCGCTTGGTTTCAATCAGCGAAAAGTATGCCTTTAGATATTTCCCTCTTGTGACGCAGACTATACAGAGTTTTAAATATCTAATAACAATAACCTTCCGGGGATTGGTTCCTGAGAAATTCTGTCCCAAAATTTAGACATTCCTTAACATTCGTAATATTGCGATTCGTTGCTTTGCTTGAGGCTGGGATTTGAATCCATAAAACGAAGGAATAGCTAGGAGGACTTAGGGTGGAGTTTGGAGTTACATGTATTTTGTTTATTTTAAGGTACTTAAGTTTTTAAGTTTCCTGGTACTTTCGATCGGCTCATGATGAAAATCGTTGCATAAGCAAATAAGGTGAAGCCTAGTTTTATTAAATGGCACGTCTGAATCATTCGCTTGCATTGGAGAGCACTGTATAGCGGTGTATAGGGTATTTCGTCATTACACGAGGAAGAAATTATTGATTTTGCTTAATCGAATTAACCTAGTTCTCGGCTTTGTTTTAGTGTCATGACGCAAACCTGAAATTTTGGTTCGTACAAAATCAAGTAGTACATACAATACATGTTTTTGAGATGGTCTACTATATATCTAATCTTTCGCTATAACGATGTTAACTACCAAAATACCACCGCTGACTAAGGTTTCAGCTGAATTGAATGAAGAATAACTGTATTGTAGTTGTATCACCCGGCTATTTGGACCAAAGAAGAAAAATTTACAAGTAGATAGTCGACATTAAACCAAGCTTCTGATCCATGATCATAAAAATGACAACGTCCTACTCCTGGTTTCATAACATTTGAATTCTGAACGTTCCCTGAAGAGTTATAAGTTATAATTTCTGTTCAGAAGTTCAATCTTCATATTTCATACACAAAAGTTACCAGCGTTACATTCAGCATAGATTCTGCACGTGTGTGATAATGTGTAGCATTATGCATCGTGCAGCCTAAAGACCAGAGGGAATTTTGTGGAACTAGTTCACGTACGTCTGCACTTCCAGTTCAAAAGTTTGGAGAAAGTAGGAGCATGATGGATGATCTGGAGCAGAGTTTCTTCAACTTTCTTCCAGGAGCGTGTTTCTGAAGGTTACATTACGAGTTTCAATACTTTGAGAGCTTTCCGTTACAGTCGTTAGCTATTGGAGATACTGAAACAAGGTGAAAAGTTTTCACACGCAGTTCTGCTCTCCTATGTAGCCTCGCTCCATGTTTAACTTCCCATTAGGCAAGCCTAATTGCCCAGGTGTGGGATCCTAACATGAAAAATTCGGGATCCAACTGGTTGCAACACTTGCGCTTCAATGTCACGCTCATTACTCAGTTCCGCCTCAGGCTCTTACATAATCTTATGCTTTTTTAAAAAGCGAACAAATTCTTGAATAAATTCGTGAGTTCAGAAAAATGTATAAAACTCTTCTCCATTTGGGTTTTCAAACAATTCATTTTTTAAATAAATTCACAAGCGTAAACGGAGATCACAACTTTTCAACTGTTGCATACTAATAATTCTGCTGATTTTTTGAACCAATCTAAAGTCTAGGTTACATCCCAAGAGGTGTGAACTGAACCGCGTATTTTAGATCATCCAGAAAACGGTTCTATTATGCTGCTTTTATCGATTTCGGCAAATTTTTAAACCACTTTTTTTTCTTCTAAATTTAGCTGGATGTTCTAGACGTTCTTTGGAGCTGGTTCTCTTCTCATATTATATGACACACTTAAATCTCGTTAAATTCGTAGAAATGCTATAAATTCGTAGAAATGCTATAAATTATGGATGAATTCATGCCAAGCGCCAAGCAGCCCATCTTAAAAATCAGGTTTGAAACAAGAACCTGAGCTCATGTCACTCAAGGTCAGAATTACTTTGTGAATTCTAAAGTTCAAAATTGAATTGGAAAATCCCAAGTCGGATCGGAACCAGTCTGACGTCTGTGGCATTACTGGGAATACGAAGCATGCAGTCACAAGCGCCTCGTTAAATATTCATGTGACATGCCAGGGTAATTGGTCTTTAGTCTGAAATGTTGATGCTAAGTAAACAGATTGTACAATGTTATGCGATGGCATGTCATGTACCTGAGCGTCGTGCGTCGTGCCTTGGCCCGGAGCTTCTGAAAGTAATTCATGAAGCTGATAGGTATGTATCTCAATTTACCCTAAGTACCTTTCTCCACCACCCCATTATTCTGAGCAACCGAATGCGGTCTACGTGGTCTGCTTGGCCTAATTTAACATGACACCTACCAAGAGGCAAAATCCTATTTAAAGACAAACACCAACCGAAACCGCAAATGCATTCATCACATTGACGCTCAATTCTCGGTCGGTAAGTTGCGGTGGGTAAAAGGAAATCTGTTTGCCTACAGCTGGAGCATTGAATAGTAGAGGCGAAATGCTTGCGAAATGCTACGTGCATGTTGCATGTTTATATATGAGAAATGAGAACTGCTCCAATTTGTTTCACGTTTGTTTGGAAGGTAAGTGGAAGTTTACCTTTCTGGGAGCCTGGCGATGACGCCGTTGAACCTGGCAGCAGAGTCCTTTGCTTATGTCACAATCACTCGACATCGTGCACTCCTCTCCTGAAACAAACAGAAAAGTGGGCTCAATTAGCATTTCATAATTGGAATTGGAACCAGGGTCAGATGCTACATTGCTGCATAGGGAAACATTCTGTAAGCTTGAGTCTAAGATACCCTAAATTTGTCATCGATCGGAAGTTGGCAACACGCGATTGTTGACGGCAAACCTTATCCAACTAAACCTCAGTGCGTGTGGCATAAATTCAGTGCGTAAAATTGAATCCTTAAATAGTTAAGACTTATGATTTTTTTTTAATGACTCAACAAAGGTGCAAGCTAATCAATTGGATGTCGTTGCTTTTTCGTTTACAGATATTGAATAAATAAGTACGGAATTCGACGCGAAGTTCTTGACAAACACATTTGGAGCAATAGCCAATAGTCAATGTAACAAGCAAAGTAATAAAGTGTATTTTTGCCACCTGAAATTCCAAGGCTAAACGTACTCGTAGTTTCGACCCATGATTTTTTTTTGAGGTAAAGATTGTAAAATTCATGCAGAATTGACGATACAATAATTGTATCGTATCCAACTGGGAGAAACTCTTGGCCGAACCCCAAAAACACAAAATGCAGTCCTCTTAAACTTCAGCTGCAGTTTACTTTTCACCGGCGTAGAAGCCAGATCCCAAAATTGGGATATGAATGTTAACTCTGTGCTGGTGCAATTAGCCTGGCGTCCTTTTGTGCCTGTGCATGTCCCGGAGCAATTGGGATTAAATGCCAACTCCAGCCAGACCATTAGCCCCACTTGTCAAGCTTCTCAATACGGAAGCGACCAGAGGAAACAGATCATGTATCACAGGCCTGCATATAAACCATAAGACAGGCTATGTAATTAAATAGCAAGGATCGGCTTATAGTTAAAAACAGTATTAGGTTTGCGCTGCAAACCTTTGTTGTTTTGTAATTGAAGAAAGAAGTTGCAGTCAAAGTTACAGATTATAGACTTTTCTTCTTTTTTTCTTTCTTTAAACACAAGCTAACCAAAACCGTGTAGTTTCGGTCAATAAGCTTTTTGTATTTGAAAATGAGATTTTAAATATAGTCAAAATACACTGAATTCAATTTTAATTAATGCCTTTTGTTTAGTTGAAAGTTTTTTTTTTGTGAACTGTGCAGCTTCACCCTCCTTTTAGGATTTCTTTGTATTTAAGTAGTGTTTGGGCTTCTTCAACAAGCAGAAGCACTATAAATTGGAAAGAGTCTGAATGCCTAGTCCTGGTAATTAGAGGATCGGGATTGGAAAAGGGGCGGAATCGGTGTGGCTGAGCCTGTGGTTCAGTTTCAAGTGACTACCTGCGTCATTCCAGCTCAATCAGTCCGCATATTTACAAACGAGAAAGGCTGAGACCCCGGGAGCCACGAGAGCGGAGAGACGGATTCATTTCTCGCATGACAATGGGCTCAGGCACAAGGATCTCAGCACAAACGAGACGGGAGCAACAAGCGGCCACAGAGCCTTTCCCGGTAAACAAGCACAGCCAGTTTCAACTGACACAAAACTAATTTCCATTTAAAGGAACTCCTCAACGTGGAGGTGAAGGCTCATTTCCAACTTTTCCATTGTTTCCTACTTTTACACCAAAAGTGTCCTATGGGACCCTCTCGACTTGTCTCTTTGTTCATGATAGAACAACAGAAACCTAAAAACTATTGAGTTTCTATGCAAAGTTATTTACCAAATCCGTGAAACATGCAGAGATATTGGCAATTGTTGTTCTTTTGTTTACTTTACTTGACGTTTTAAATCCTGAAACCTAAAAAAATATGAGCATTTTCAGGGTATTGATTTCAAACTGAACCGCAGTCGACCTTAAAACGAGTTTCTCTAGTACTGCACAACCTTAACAAGCTTCTTTTATAAACTATTTTGAAACTTTTTGTTTTATTGGGATTTTAATTTTTTCGAAAAAGAGTGCAAATATTATTTTTCCCGATATTTAGTCATTTTGTTTAGTAGCAAAACGAATAAGCCATCAAACCTTAGATTTTAAATATTTTAGGAGCGGTAAACGAGGCATTGAGAAAATAGCTTGAGCATTCGTAATGCTCTGTGTGCCAAAAATAGGCGCTGTTACCTACTCGTAATCAATTTCCTATTCCATTACGTCGTGTTAACTATTCGTGTTCAACGCAGAAATAACTATTTACCATTTTATAAAACAAGAATGTCCTGTGATGTGATTTTGCGTTCGTATTTGCAGGAGGTGGAGCCCTTGCAAAAATCTGTTGGAAATCAGATTTTTGGACTATAAGTCTGGAACAACCGGAAGCGGATGTTTTTCTTTAAGTTTTTACTGAGGCCCAGCGTGACATTTGTTCCCACTTATGCACACCATTCAGGGCTAAACGTAGGCCGTCTCAAGGCTTCTTAATTATAAATGGAGACAGGGACGACGGGCGCTGACGAGGGAAAGCTCTGTGCCTAACGGACTCCAGGTTAATACGCAATAAAATATGTATGCCATTCTCAACTTGACCTTTCTTCTTCTCCAATCTCACATGCAATCCAATCTCTTTCAACAGAGTCCATTCGACCAGGAATGGGCAGCGGGCATAATGTTTTATTTGGTTTCACTTGCTCTCAAAAGCCTGCACAGTAGTCAAAGTCAATTCTATTTTCTCGGAACTATGAACTATTTTCTCAAGGAAGATCGCTACTGGTTTCCTTTTGAAACTTGTAAACAGGCCAACTCTCATAAAATACGAATTTATTGGAACACTCGAGTATTTCAATACATTAATACGATCGTTTCAAAGTGGAACAACATAAAAGAGCAATTCCATTCCATAGGAGAATCCCAGATCTATTTGGTGTCCTTGGACGACAGTTTCTGTCAGGGATGAAATTTTGAACGTATTACGTTTACATCCTCAGCTCCTGCTCCGACACGAAGTTGCTTCAACTAAATATACGGATTGAAGTTGCAAGTTGCATTTGAATTTAAGATAAATGAAATGAATCCCATTTCAAAGGATATATGATATAGGTGCTCCGCAAGCAAAAAGTTTAGCAGAATAGGGGCTTTGACTTTCGAATGTTCTAAAGCACTCCTCAAAAATTAATTTTGCATACTCAATTTTGATTGGGAAACTCAATCATCAACGCATTTCATGTTTTTTTTATCAAACGGTAGAATTCGAAAGATCTAGATACTACCTACTATATTAATCAAAATTACTTTAATACTGATCTACACTGGAGTTTTTCCAGTTCTTCGGGTTTTAGCTTAAACGGTTACAAATAAAAGGCAGCAGGTACTTGGATTGTTCATGGACGTATACGTAAACAATCTAAACATCCTGAATTATCCAAGAATTCGAGTTTTTACCAAGTTGAACCACAAATAAACCAAATTAGCAGGTTATTGGCCGATAGACGTCGATACCTATGATGGTATGTCACTTATTGCACGGGGGATTTATTTGCTTCAAAGAGGAATTGTGACTTTAATTGAAGTATCACGTAAAATAGTAAGTGGATCTGTATTTAGGAACTGCTGCGGTAAGTTCTGAGGAAATGAAGTTATGATCGACTTATTTTCGAGAACTCAAAAGGAATTTTTTTTTGTTATTTTAACATCGGTAACAAGTACCCCGTGCAGATCAATAAATCCATACTTGCTCAGACATCCGACATTGTTTTGATCACAGGAATCAAGTGGAATATTCATGCAATCTAAATTGGAATGGTGGAGACAGGAATTCTGCGTGTTTCTGAAGTGTGATGCCATAATGGCGTAGACCTCTTGCCTGCATGCTATTTTTCTGCTGGACCTCCCAGACCAAAGCTTATGGAAAGAATCATGATATTGGGAACGTGGATCGAGAGCTACTCCACAGAACCCATCGATTACCATTTCTGGATCGTGAGACTACCGAAGTGGAAGGGAAGTCCCTGGTGACCCAGTGGGTCCAAAGGCTGGCTGGGATATGGACATGAATTACGTTGACTGAGGAGGAGCCGAGCTGGAAATTGAAATTGAGCACCACTCCACGTCCCTTCGTCCATGAACCTAACTCCTCGCATTTCGCACGAAGCACGTCCAGTCGAGAGAAAGAAGAACGGAAGTTTGTGCTGGACGGAAAGTGAAAGTCCCGAGTGGGTTCAGCATCAGCAGGAGATCACATGAAAGACGCATGGTGTCGTCTAACATTCATGCTTCAATTATACAGAAAGGAAACGAACGACGACGTCTGCTACATAAATATAACTTCCGCTTCAATCTCCTCGCGTGGATCTTCCTTTCCCCTTTCTATGGACATCCAGAACATTCATATTTCTTCCATTGATAAAAGTGCAGCTGGTAAATATTGTGACAAAAATTGTGTGGCGGTGATCAGGTTAGGTTTGGTTAGGACTCAGCTAACCCAAATTAGACCAGGTTTCATATTTTCCAATTTTGTTTGGCAAGCTTGATTGCTTGCCAGTTTCGAACGAAATTCTAGCATGTTTAATGTTGGTTTTCCGAGGTTCTTCTTCAACTTATAGCCGAATTCGGCAAAAACTGTTGTTTTAGACAAACTGTTGTGTATTTTTGAGGTAAAGTCGCGATTTTTTAAGGGTAATATTTAAAGCAGATCTTTACGATGACCCGAGTACCTACGTCTGTCTGTCTGTTCAATGTGTTTCTAACGGGTTTGAGAAGGCACGCATACACATAATCAATAGGAACGTTCATGCATAATGCGTAATTCCACTCAGACTTGTTTGGTTGAGTGGAGATGATGTTTTATGTTCTGATCTGAAGAAAGATTTGGCAATTGATGATTTTACTACAACAAAGCGCATCACTTCAGGAGGTGAAAGCGTCTAGAATCAACGCATTTCCCGGTTTCTTTTCTTTCTAGTCGGTCGTGGGTCCTAAGATTTTGTGAGACGAAAAGACACTATTAAACTTTGCTGAAGTGAGCCAATTTTCCTTATGTAGTTAGGTCAGTTCAAAGGGCCATTTTGGACTTTTAACGGGAATTTATGCAGTTTAGAACATGTAAAGCTATTTTTATTCTTGACACGTCTGGAGAAGCCTGGTTGAAGATTCAATTTGTTAATTGAATTTAAATTGAGTAGTATCTGCTTTGCTCTACGTTATGAATTATGAAGCAATAATATCATCATCTAGAATGAGCACATCGACTTTGGATGAGGGTCATTTTCATAGCTTGGCTTTCACCTGCAAACCCACCTCGTAACACGCATGCATTGTGCATTTCAACAGTTGAAGCTTCGAGTGGGTTTTATTTTGGTAAGGAATAACCCAAAACAACAGATTTCCACTTTGGTATCGCCCGTCTCTATCAACTTGGCTTCAGCTTCAGCCCGGCTGCTAGCAGCACCAAATGAATATCCAAGGTTACCAGTCACTTGCGCAAATCAAGAATCTATGCCTCAGACGATAAAAAAATAAACTAAAATCTATACTTATTTGTGAGGTCCAACAAAGCAATTTTCTTGCTACCGAAACTCCAAGACCGAAAGCATATGAAAGTCAGGGAAAGCAGTAGACAGTGGAGAAAGTGGAATTGGAGGTTTGATCAGAAGACTAATGGGATTACGTACCGTATTGTTTTTTGGAGTATGCGACAGGTTGACAGGTTTTGACGTCTGCTCCGAAGCAGATTAATCCAGACTCACAGTCCCCATCCCGCTCACACATCTCACCCTGCTTCGCTCCGAAGATCGGCAGACAGGTACCCAGGACTGGAAAACAATTCGGACCAACATAAGCTCCATCCATAGACATTACAAGAACCACGCATTAAGCAGCTTTAGCCGTTGGCTTTAGGATTTGGGACGCCGGGTATATTTACTCATACATTTGTTTAATCGAATTTCCCATTATAATTTTCTAATTAGGTTAATTGTGCTGGTGTTAGTCAAAGTAAACCATATTTGCCTGACGTGGGAAGCTAAGCTACGTCTATCAACATTCATATCATAAGCCTATGCTTTAGGGTAATGTGTTTGCTTTGAAATAATGTACGCTGACGTGGTGGGCATTCTATTTTTTTGTCCAATCTTGAAAGCTAAATTTCTTTTCATGGAATGTGCTAATATCAATACAGCCGAAGCAGCAAGACCCAATGAAGGATTGTTGCAGGGTCATGACATCAGAAGTGCTACATGGTTTGAGCGGTCTTACCTCCATCCACATCGACACACGCTTGCCCTGGACAACAGTGCTCATTGGCGGTGCACTTCTTTCCGTAGCAAACCTCCGAGTTGGACTCCTCTCTCGCAACTTCATTCATCACTTCCTCCAGCTCGCCTTTCTCCAGTTTCTGAAATCAGAAAAATCCGAATAAATTTTTTTATCCAATGGTACAAATTGACAGCAAATCCTTTGGAATTAGAATCGATCTCAGAACTGAACAATGTTATCGTATAAAATTCGTCGCTGTTTTACTCTTTCATTAAAAACGAAGGTAAAAAATAGAAACATACTCTCATTTAATAAGGGTACTTTGTTGAAATAATTTAAAGTTGCGTGGAAAATACACCGTACTTCATACAATCGTAGACTATGGCTCAGAATTCAGAATTGTGAAAGCGTATTTTTCAGTACTCAAAATATGAAAGAGGAACGAAATTGAAGAATGATGACATCTGTAGATTGAGTTGAATATTGAAAGACTGGAATTGTTCCATGTATTGCAAGTTGACCTGACCATATTGAAGTTGGACATTCCTGACGTCTGCGCAATGAGTGGTCGGGGTCGTGGGTTCTAGTGTATTCTCATCCAACCCTATGGTTTAGTCGTGACGTGATTCCAAAATCTACTGCAAAGAATCTGGACGAGGTCAGGATTGTTTTGAACTTAGATGCCCATTTGGGAGGGACGGCCCCAGAGGTCATTAGACAGGGAGGGCTGCGGAGGGAATTTAACAACATGCCTTGCAGACATCCAACGTCCTTGTAAGAACGCCAGACTGGACACTGGATGACCACTTCCAGTGTGGCTTCCATTTCCATTCCAATTATGAAGCCCTGAGTACGTCTGGCTTAACACATTCCCAATCCGCAGATGATTGGAACTCTCTCTGGCACCTTCCGCTCCAATGCCCAAAGCCACGGTCACCATGTCATGCCATAGTCCCCTCAACGCTCTAATGATCTTTACTTACGTCCCAGTACACATATGGCATGGGGCTTGCAATTGTTATATGCCAACACAGCAGATATCTGGGATCTACCGGTCCATGTGACCCGTCCCGTGACCTTGGAAGAATGCTTGCGTCATTTGAACCATAAACCATCTTGAATCCTGAGCTGAATTAGGTACTCAAACTCGAATCCTTCTCCGTTACGTAGATTAAGGCATTACCTACACTACTGTTCTAAGCTGATCTACAGTGGTCTGCGTCGTTCTACACTGGTTTACATTGGTCTACACTGGTCTACATTGGTTTACACTGGTCTACATTGGTCTACATTGGTCTACACGGGTCTATAGTTGTCTGCACTACTGGTCTATAATGGTCTACAACGGTCTACAGTGGTTTACATTGGTCTACACTGGTCTACACTGGTTGGTACAGTGGTGTAAATTGGTCTACCTACAGTTGTCTACACTGGTCTACCTACATTGGTCTACACTGGTCTACACTGGTTTAAAATGTTCTCTTTTTTTTGTGTTTGGATGAAATAATTGAATAAGTTTGCAGGGTTGAAATCCAGGAAGGACTGCTTAAAAGTGCAAAGAACGCTAGCTTGTAAACTTCAAAGTTGAAAAAGAGTCAAATTATTTTTGTCTCAGGTCTAACAATCGCTTGGCCCTGCGCTGAGTACGGAATCCCAGTTTTGAATGGAAATAGTTTCATATTCCATATCTGGCTCTAGCTACGAAACACGAAAGCCCTTGTGTGCGGTGAAAGTGGGAAGTGGCAGAGGCTCTTCAGACTTCCCGTGCAGACGAAAATAAGAGCTTCATCTTGTGCATTCATTAGGACTTATGACTATGCGACAATGTAGAGCGATGAGTGCTTCATTTTCATTCTTTCCTACAACCACTCCACTTGATATGCACACATATGCATACACGACACGGTATGCAGTATAAAAACGTGATATTGAGTTCATTTCGGAATTTCAGCAGTTCGTATGACGAAATAAGCCTTGAGCCGTAAGCACATCTCAAGCATAAAAGGAAAGAGTGAACCTCAAATGAGAAAAAGTTGACCGTCTTTAATATCGAAAGATGCAATCAAACTGAATGCAATAACATACTGGATATTAATCTTGTTCAACATGCTGGAAATTTGATTCCGTTAGGTGTGTATGGCAAATCCCGAGATCGCCTACTTTTATTATGCAAATCAGCATCCCAGTCATTTTGAGCTTTCTATGCAATATACGTGCGACGGCTTTCACACTAATATTCTGCGTGTAGTTTATAACAGCGTTGTTGTTGGGTGATCTAAAGTAAAGAGTTTGAATGTTTTTGAAGAATGAAATGAAACAGATTTTCAAACTTTGAAGCAAACATATTTTAGTTCAAGCTACTCAAAATCCTTAGTTTCGATTACGACGGCACTGTGAACTTAGGCCCAAATTCAATTATCCGGATTTGGAATTGTGTCCATTGAAAAGTCATGGGTCACAAAACACGTTGTCTCCGTCTACTTGGGAAAGGACGAGTTGTAGCAACTTATGGGCAGTCCCGTCCAGGGAAAGAGGATAAACGTATAACTGAAGATGAGTTCCCTGTGGAGTCGCAATGTGCAGACGTACTTGCGTTTGTGTCCAGGGTGCTTCCGAACAACGTCCAGCATCCTTTCATCTCCAACCTGGTAAGTTGGTTACTTGGCTAGGTGTGTATGCACAGGTGAACTAGTCACATTTGAAGGTGAGTGGACCATTTTAGTCTGTTTGGTGGAACTCTGTAGCAGGTCGTACTTATTTATTTAATCAAGAGACGAGAGAGCGGAGTCGTAAATAGTAATGGAGTGAGGGCGTCGTTTATAGTTCCCTAACTTTCTCCGCTTTCTCCTGCTTTCAAAGGGAAGGGCTGGGCGCCTGAATTATGGAGAGGCCTCAGGTGTGAACTGAGCTCATCCCACTCAGCCCATGCAAAACACTCATCTGCACAAACAGAACTGTCTCTTCAAATGCTGTAGAATACCAAACAAGTATCTTTGAGTAAACACTTCCACAATCTACTCACTTGACTCAGGCGTCTCTACTTCTAATGATCAAACTGCTCCTTAAGCCCACAAATTAACCCCACGCACCCATCACTCCACGATACAACAGGTTACACAAACAAAATATTCGAGCATCCAATCAGTGATCTCTCAGAGCAGACGGTTGAGGTAAGAGAGAGGACCTACGCGGTATACACTCATGGTATACACCACAGAAAATCCCCCAAAATGTGATTAATTCGAGTCGGGCTAGGTTAGGTTGGACCTGCACCACTGCTGAGTTGCATTAGGTTGTCTTAGGTTAGGTTAGGTTAGGTTAGGTTATGCCGAAAAGCTCGAAAAATTCTTATTAATTCCAGCAAAGTGTATACCATTGGTTTATACCATTGCAGTTCTCCCAGGAGGGTGTATACCGCGTACGACCTCTTCCTTACCCCGACCCGGTGCACATAACGAGGAAACTTCCGTGAATTTACGTTAAGGTTATGGGCATATAAAATGAAGATATACGGATTCCACGGTTGAACAGGCGGACGTAAATTTACAGTAAAGTGAAAAGTTGTTGGTAGGTGAAAATGTTTCAAGCATTAGTTGAAGGAAGGTCCTACAAGCTACAAAGAGAGTGTGGAAACCGGAATTTTCTTTCCCCAATCCCATCCCATATTTAAAATGCCAAAGCCAAATATGAAAGCCTGTGTGAGTTTTATCAAACAGTAAATACACAATTGAAGGAGCTTTCGATTTTTTTTTAGATTTTTGAAACTGATTTAATCTATTTTCTCGAATTCTTGAACATTAAACTTTAAAGAGATGAAGAAGAGTAAATGTGCGAGCATATGCTAGATGTTAGACATTACCATGCTTCTTTATTTGCCCTAAGCTATCCCTGTTGCAGCGATCAATATTAACGTTCGTAATGTTCGTGCATGTAAACGTAATGCCATTCTCTGCAATTGGTTTTAGAGCCTCGAGAATTGTCCAAAAAAATACAGTCTTAGTAAAAAAATAATGAATAAATTATTATAAATAAATAAATAAATTTGAATAAAATAATAATAATAATAAACAGTATAAAACTGGTAAAAGAGACCTGGCTTACAAGGCAATCTGGCAACTCAATTCGTCAAGAGTTAAAG
>JAQFXZ010000486.1:0-19074 GCA_034694025.1 Ceratophysella scotica | reverse complement strand
AACTTCCCATTGCTTATTCTTAACAGGGAGAGTAATTGCGCATCCTGCTTTGGGACGGCCTGATGTTTCTGAGGAAGTATTGTCACCAATTCTCATTGAACAAGTTGAAATATATCCTGGGTTTTTGTTTCTGAGACGAGAACTTCTTTCACCGAATAAAGAAACTGGATGTCATAGTTTACGCCTACGCAGTGATAACTCTTGGGTAAGTCAGTAGTGCCATTTTAGTGTCAATTCGGTGCGCGTTCAAATAGCTCCCATTTAAAGTTATTGGATTGGTATATGCGACGTTTTTCGTTGCGAAGAACATTTGTGAACTGCATTATGGCTAACAGCTTTAAAACGCATTAAATGTAATTATTTAGAATCTTTTAATTTAAAAGGATTCTGTCTATTTTCATGGCATAGTTGAAAATTCATGTAAACCCCAGGTGAACTATTTTGTCAATCTGTCATTTCTAGGTGACCTATGCTTGGGCCAGAGTGCATGAATACATTGCTGTAATCGTTGCTTTTGGAGAAAGTGGAGGATGTGTCCCTGACAGAGAATCTTTCTTCTTAAGAAAATCCTCCTTGAGTCCGAAGAGTGACGTCCAGCATCATCTACTTCTCAAAGAGACACACTGCTGCAACGCTGAACCTATTAGCACTGCCAAAGCCTCTCTGTACTTTGCTCCAAATGCTTTCAGTCAACCCGCAGAAGCTATTGATGCGCTACTTTCTCCAAGATTTAACCCCAAACGTTCCCTTGCACTTATGGCCTTCATGAGTGATAACAGCGGACTACTCGAAAATCAAAACAAAGGAGTCAAGTTGGCAGTGAAGGATCATGTAGGAGCTCTGGCAAATATTGTGCCTACTTGGAAAGCCAGATTCCTAGCTTCCAAATGGAACAGATACATACTAACGCGGTAAGTTGTGCAATATGACTTCGCATTGATCTTCTAGTTATAGTTTGCTGACGGTATTGTCTTCCTAAAGCTCCAACTCCTTGTAACTTGTAACCTTCTGCGTATCAACTTTGCATTTCACGACACTAGCACGAAATTTTTTAGTAAACTTTATAAACTTCAAGGACCGTACGGGTTATGATCAATTTTCACGATTGTTTTGGATTTTGTGGGATTTTGGGCCCAGAGCGGATTTGATTGAAACTTCTAGAGATTGCTCATTGCTCTATAGATCGTCTGGGGTTTATGATCGTGTCTAAAGCGGTTCCTGTTATTCCTTAGATTTGGCACTGCTGCGGGAGGCTCTTTCATTTTGTTACATCCGGGATCCTCCGTTACACCTGGCTATGTTCCTCATTCTACAGTCTGGTTTAGGAAAGCTGTGAAAGGTGGCGGAAAACTAATATTTTCACCGCCAGCCGTAGATTCACAAGGAATTCCATCCTCCACATTGAGTGTCCTTATCAATGTCGACATTAATTCAGAAACTGCTTCCACACAGAAGACTGCTCCAGCTGCTGTTCTCGGGGCCACGTTGAATGTTGGATTCTTCCAGACAATTATTGAAGGCATCTTACCAGAATGTTGTAGTAAACCGGTAGGAAACTCTGGGAAAGCTGGCAAAGAAACGGATGCTCTCTCCGTCCGCTGCTTTTTGCTCGACGACGATGGGTTTGTCATCTATCACCCTCACTTGACCAGAAGTTTGAGACAAACCCCTCAAATTCATGTCACTCAGATTGAGCCTTTGTCCGTTATGGACATTCTTCAGTACGGCCAGAATTACAAGAACGTTCCTATGAGGAAACACACCTGTCATAAGTTGAGTGAAGCTTCGGCAACTCAAGGTAGCCTTCAGCGAATGTACACTTTGTCAATGGGACCAGAAGGTATTCAGAAATTGAAGCATGGAGAGCTGTGTTCCTTCTACCATATTCTTCCTGTGCCGGATACGAACCTATTCGTTGGAGTAGTTCAGGACGGATGTTCTTCTGCGGCAGCCTTTTGTCCTTGTAGCACGGTAATTTAGTATAAAGAATCATACATATTCTCCCGTTAGGAGTTGCGGAGTTACTTTATTACGATTTGATCTATTTGGTATGTTTAGGTTGACCGGTTGTGCTTAAACTGCCTTCGAATCGAACCAAGTGATTGTGAATGTCCTTGTGAATGTCCAAGAGAACCCAACTTTTGTGCCAAACAATATATGGACCTGCCTACAGACGTTGAACCTTGTGAATTCCCTTCGGAGCCACTTCCATTGATAGCTCGAGAGGCTGTGTGTGACAATCAGCTAAACGGCGGCGATAGCAGTGCTAGCAACAGCTCGTGTGACGAGATTAGAATTCCTTGTTCAAGAATACTGCGTTCTGAGTATGTAATTAATTCTTGCATCTCATCTCACGAGCATTCGGGGACAAAGCTGATTCTATGCCTTTATTTGCAGGGAGTGCATCGGTTCCTGGGACTGTGACTGGTGTGAGGCCAATGGATCTCTACCAAGCTGCATGACGTACCGAAAATGCTACGGTAATTTTGAACATATTCATTGATGCGAGGGTTGTTTCATTAATTTTGTCAGATTTTGGAAAAACTGTAAAACGCAAGGAAATGAACGAATTTTACTGGAACTTTCACCACAGGTAGAGTACTGATACTGACTAAGTTACATTCCAGCAATTTAAGCAAAAAACATATGCACAGTCCTTACTACAATCAGCCCGGTTCGTTCAATTGTATTCGTTTCACAGCTTTTCCAAAATCGATCAAAATTATTGAAACAAACCTTGTATAAGCAGTTACAACCCTCGTAAGACTGAGTTAACATATAATTCAACATTGACCATTATATCGACAGACTATGGACACGGGCAAGGGATGAAAGGTAGAAATACATTGGACGACATGAACGAAGCCGAGTTGAAGTCCAAACTACTGCCTGGGATGGGGGACAAAACTGAGGATTCGTCTCAAATCACAATGGTTCCAATTCTAGGGGTTCTGTCCGTATTCCTCGTATTCCTTGGCCTCGTCGTATACTGCTACCGTCATCGAGCTCTGAGTTCGAGTAGTTCCCAGCCGGATGTCCATCTGCTCCCGCTTCGAGAGAGCCCGATGGGTTCCGTGATTCCGCAAGCAGGCTCGAGTCGAAGTGAGAGTGACAATGAAGCTGATAATGTTCCGCTTCACATGATCTACTTGCAGCGGAATCCGCGCCGTGTGGAACAAGCTGTTCCTCCGCCTCCAAGGTCACCTCTGGGCTCTGTTGTTGGCACGGACAGTGACTTCGATCATGGATACTCCACTATGAACAATGACGACTCAGAGTGTGGTGCTCCTTTGCCTCTGGTTTATCTAGACTTGGAACCGCCTCATCAACTACCTCACTTCACCACTGCACCACGGATTTCTCTGGTCGAGACTCTCAGTGGAAACTACAGTTCTGGTGCAAGCCCAACGACTCACGTGGCCCAAGTTCTTGTCCCTGTCTCCGTGCATGAAGTAAGCTCGAAATGAAGCGCATCTCGAGCTGAGTGTTCCTAGATGAATATTGTTGTTGTTTCTGCTTTTCTCTCTCGTACTCGTACTTCTTCAACTGCCTTAAACTAATTTTAAAAGTTCGAGTTGTGATATTATTAACTCACGATCATTGCGGCTTCGCTAGGAAAACATGTGACATGCGTTTCTCCTGAATAGCTACTTACTCAGTGGGGCACAATTGCAAATATTTTTATACTACGTACAGAAATAATATTAGTGTTGCTCGATGGTTGCCAGTGGACGACATTAGTTTGCGTTTTATATGGTTGATGGGTGGGTGAACAAAGGAGTAGCTATGTAGAATGGCTCGACACCATGTCAATGTTGGTTGTATTCGCGTGCCTTATGTATGGATGAATTGAATACTATAATTTTCGTTGTGTCAGTACAATCTGAAGCATGTTAGTATTTATGAATATATAGCAATACGTTGTATGCAAGCTTTCAATTGCTCCGCGTTACTTTTGCTTCAGAGCGGCTGATGGTTGGAATAAAATCCATAAACAGTTAAGAAGTTGGAACTCGTTCGTTTCACTTGATTCACGAGAGATTTTGATTTATTGAGCTGCTTTCTACTATGATAGAACACGACTGTTAGAAAAGTTGTAACTGTTGCAACAAGTACACAGATTTCGAACGAACATGTAAGGCAGAAGACGAAGTTGAGTCAGTAATTTGAGTTATTGTAGTACAATTGCTGGACATTCAATTCATTAGTAAGTATATAATTTTCTTGTAAAGTTGGACACTTCTTTTCTATTACCATAGCAGGGAGATGTAAGAAGGAAGGTGAGAAGCAAGACGTTAAGGCTTTCTACATTGTTGGTTCGAGTTGGAGGTCTGGGAAAGAGGTGGTCCAAGTGCCAAGTCTCCTCTGCTCCCTTGGTAGCCACCAAGATTGTTCAAAGATTGTCCTGCAGAGTACGGGGAGGAGGAGGAGACGAGGAGCACTCTGGCTGACACGTGCTTCCCAAATCCACCATTTCGAACTGCCATAACATCTGAGATCTACAAAACTTTGCACTCATATAAATAAATGTTCACACCAGGCTCCGACCTCAGCTCGTATCACAAATCAATAGGTTCTGCTCAATAACGAATGTGAAAGGACAAGTAGTAAAATAAAAATAGATAACTTAGTGGCGGAAAGGGCGGGAGTAGTGAGCTCTTCCAGTGGAGGAAAGAGCATGACAACAAATAGTTGCATAACAATATAAACAAGAGTTTCTACATAGTTCGGCTACTATGTATCTAGCCGAGTAGACGTACGTACTTGGTCTAGTGCTAGTTGAATATGAATTTACAGATATTAAAGGCTACTAACTAGACTGAGTACTCCGAAGGGCCTTGGCTCCCTGGAGAACACAGAACATGAGGTATCATATTTTTACCACGGATCGAGACAATCAACCACAGGCAGGAATTGTACAATCAAAGAATATGGGTCAAGAAGAGCACGGACTAGGTCCTGTGCAGTTCTCGAGTCAGATGCAGACCAGAGCTGGGCTGGCACTTAACACTATCAGTCCACTGAGTATCGGCCTTCACCATTCTCAACACTCAGCAAGCACACAGCTCTCTGCATTGACGGAGAAAGGGGTTGGAAAGAAGTGAAGGCTCCAAATAGTTGGAAGAACGTACAAAAATGAGGAAATAATGGACAAGAGAGAAGGAGAGGACTACGAAGGTGTACTTAGTCTACATCTACTAAATACGTGTTCTACTGGCCTAGCTACAACAATAAACAAAACCTAATCCTACATCAGCCTCTTGAGAACCCCAAAGCGTAGTTCTTATGATTAGTTCATTATAACTATCCGTACAAGTCGTCTAAAGCTTAGAAACTAACTTGCTATTGGGAACACCATAATTAGAAATTAATCCCGATTTTGATATAATATCTTAGAAGTTCAAATATTAGGTTACGAAAATCTGCAACTTACAAATATAGATTACTGCCTCAGTGTTCTTACCTAGGATTACCTAACTACGTCTTGTGCCAGCTCGGACATCTACGAGTACAACTGCTCCAGACGAAGTTTGTAATAAAAAGTTTGGTCAGAGACAACTCCCGAAACATTATGCACATCTACATGGAACTAGTCAGTTTGTCCTCTTTTGACACAAAAAGTTAAATCTCCTCAACTCAAACTAAATACACTCCACTCACGTGTAAATAAGAGATGCACGTCACTTGTGAACCCGAGCTGTATGTGAACGCAAGAGATCTTATTTTATATACACTTCTCACAAGTCCCAGAGTCTTAAACTTCAACCCCGGTTGAAGAGAAGGGATTCCAATTTCGTAGTTTTCTACTCCAAGTTGGAATTACTTAGTATCCAGCACAGGAAATTGAAATACACATTAACAGAGAACAATGAATGAGGCTAAATACCTCAGAAAACAAATTACTCGGCGATAACAAATAATCAGTAGGATTATGATGATTGACCTTTGTAGTGCTCTTGCCCTTTCCGGATGCTGTACTTTTTTGCAGTTATTTGGAAGAGTCCCGTTCAACTTTCGCAGATTCAGTCTACCTCCAGCGTGTTTGTTTGGTACTTTAGGAGTGGATAATTACACTTGATAGAATTAGAGTAGTATACACAAGGTGGTTGGGTTGAAGTTGAAGATTAGTAGAAGTTCGAGAAGGACTCAGATGCATCGCCACGACAAATTGGACACGTTCTGTTTGTCTACATTGAAAAATAGAGACATGTTAATCCTTCGTCCCAATGACTGCCGTCAATTAAGCCATTTCGTTTCAAAACTTACCTTAAGCCACTTATCGACGCACTTGGCGTGAAATTCATGAGAGCACGGCAAAACCCGCAAGACCTGACGAACTTCGAAGTCACACATACAGATTACGCAAGAAGTCTGCTCGCTTTCGCGAGACTCTTGAGTGCAACGGCTGGACCCAACGCTGTAAGTAGCAAGGAAACAGTTAATCAACTACTCAACATTATCCTGGTCAAGAGTCACGATTCGCATGAAGCAAGTCGTACCTGTATGTTGGCAACTGTTCGATTTCTCCCTTGCTCAGTCCACGAGGCTTGGCCTCACCTGAAAAAATTCCACAATCCACAAACGTTAACGTTGCCACTTTAGAAAAATGACAATTTACAGAAGCGGAGCATTACCAAGACGCTCAGCCAAAGACAAGAGGGCTTCGTAGTTTTCATTCTCGAACGCTTCTGCAGTATTACTGGAAGTTGCAGGTGCTTGTTGATTCGGTGTTCCAATGAGTGGGAATGGAGCGTGATGGAAGTGATGGTGATGTGGATGGGTGAACATGGCCCTGCAAATATGAATCCAACTTAGAAACGCGGAACGGAATAGCCCAATCGGGAATTGCAGCGTATTTCTCTCTCCACTGTTTCATTTTCATTATTTAGTAAAAGTGTGGAACTTAGAACTTACAGAAAGTGAAGCAAGAAGCCAGGATATGCAGCCGTGGGAATTGGAGGATGAACACCAGGATGACCCATCATAGTAGGTTGTGGAGTTGGTGGCTGGACATTGGGCATGGTTCCCCTAGGCGGCAGCCATGGAGTCCCATGCATACTTCGAGAATTCCGTCGTTGAGATTCCGCATGACGAGTCTAGAGGTCAGATCAAAGTTAGTCATGACAGAGGCCAGTGAAACCCACTATTCTATCTGAACAGCTTCGTCACTGAATTCCTCACCTCCACAGAAGGAACAAAAACCGGAGAGCCCATCGGCCCATGAACGTTGGTATTGTTGTTGTAGAATGTGTTATTATTGTTTAGGATAGGTGTAACGCTAGCACCCGGCTGTTCAAAAAATAGAATTTACATTAGATTGTTTGGTCAAGATTGGCACTCGGGTGTCAGCTGGAAAAGACGTAGTAGGAAACTTACGGGTAAGAAGTGATGATGAGCAGGTGGAGGTGGAGGGAATGCTTGAGGTTGCAACAACTGTTGTTGCCCACCGAACTGAGAGAAGAAGAACCCACCGGCTGCGTTGATGGCGCCCGGAAACTGCTGTAATTTAACAAAAAATGCAAATTAGTACCTCTCGTATTTTCAGTCACTTCCTGCCTGACGCTGAACTTTGACTCAAGAACCAACCTGGCAGGGCATAAGACATGGTGCTGGTCCAGTGGGCGGCGCGGGTCCAGAGGCTTGTGGCCCGGGCTGATGGCAGAAACTGTATAAACCAGGGGGACCGAGAACTTGACGATGGGTGCCAGGAACCGGAGACACCTAGAGAACAAGCAGCACCTTGAGACCTCGTGACCAAACAACCGGCTATCATTTGAGCCCAGGTTTTATCCTACTTCCGAAAAGCATGCAGAACTGGTAACAGATTGTGTAATTAAAAGTACCAAAACAACAAAGATGGACTCCAGTGAGTACGAGACAGACAACAGGAATGGAAAGACTATAATTTGAAAAAGGGAGTTACCGGTAAGCAAAGGAGCATTTCACACACTCACTACAGTTAAATCTAAAGCCTGTTTGGTCAGAATGGGAGGGTGACGTGGGGTCGAGTGGTGTTGGTGGCAGGAGTTCCGAGGAGGAAGAGTGGGATCTGGCCTTTATTTCCAGCTTCGTATTTCGTAGTAGTCGAAGCGCAGACGAGACCAAGGAATGGAGCTTAAGAAGAGAGGGTGGGTGAGGCAAAGGCGGATCGATAGCCACCACGGGCCTCCGCTATAGGCACGCATAGAGAACCCAGCCTGTCTCGTACAAACTTTGCGCCATTATCCGCTTCACTCAGAATCAAAACACAGTTCCAGACCAGCTCTTCATTCTCAATCAGTCAGCCGCGCCAGGATCATGTACATTCCTCAATTAAGCACTCCCACAAGTACTTTCCAAACTCAGTACTTATCCGCTTCCAATTAGTCTGGGGAAGGTGAACCTGGAGCAAGTCCAGCATGCGACACTGCTATCAGAGCTGGCACAGAGCAAAGTCCAAATGTCATACATTCCCCTCCCCAAAATCCATATTCAGATCGCATTGGAAAACATCTTTTGTTAATTCTTCTGCGGATTTCTGTTCAGAAAAAAACTGAGTCGTTCTGAGAAAGCTGTCTGAACCTTTGGCTCTCTCTTTCCTTCCACAACAGAGCTCTGCATTGAAGGCAGGCTTCTTTTGGGACAGAAGCATAACAATGAAAGAAGGAGCTGAGGCAGTTTTGTGACCAAAGATAATCCCAGTAAGTAGTCAAGTGTTGCAAACCATGACCAGAACCTAAGGTGGTGAGACTATCGTTCTAAACTTCTGCTCTCAGCTTGAATACTGGGATTCTCTCCCATTTCCTCCATCCACACACCATCACCTGCTCCTCCTTGCATTCCATTCTATGTACTAAGTGCACATCTCAGCTTCCGACCTGACAGGCTACCCACCCAGCTACCAACAAAGAACAATGTGCACTGGGTACCCCTGTTCTATGCACCATCTCCCTTTCTCTGGTTTCTGCTCGTCGCTCAACGTCCTGCACAGGTTCTTCTAAGGTTCAAGCTCGTCTGTCAGTGAAAGAAGGGCCATTTTGATCTTAAATCTTGGACAATCTATGCCGACCGGAGGCAATGTCTCTCTTTCACCTATCCTTCACTAACATGATCCATCTGCAGAATCCATAACTAAGTCCTTGACTCCCCTCCTCCCAAAAAACTTCTCCTGTCAGCTCGGTCCGAGGAAGCGAAACGCGGTACTCAAATATTTAGTGGAACTATACTCCTTCGTCTACCCAAATTATGCTCTAAACTCAAAGTCATAATTATTAAGTGTGGCTCGCGGCCTGAGCCAAATGACGAGTCTCCCAGAGTCCTTGAGTTTTCCAGTTCAGAATAATGCTCGTAAAATGCAATAAAATACCAGTAGGATGGAATTGACTCGCTTTGCTGTAAACAAGGAAAGAATTCATAAATGGGATTCGGTATGCTCCATCCGACGCGAGCACTGAGCAGCACTTTGCCCAGGACTGAGGACTGAGCTTAGCAAGTTGGAATGTTTTTGAAAGGGCTGAAGGGTCCCTTGAAGAAGAGGGCTGAGGGCTAAATGTACCCCCAGGTATCAAAGAAAAGCCAGTACAATAAAAAGAAAATGCATTCGGAGGCCTTTCCTTGGTCTTCTTCTGAAGATTTGGGCAGACAAAAAAGGGCAACGCGGAGTAGACAAAAAAGCGCATGGGATTCTCCCCTTCCCGAGCAATTTGGGACAGGGAAGGAAGCGAGTGAAGCAGAGAGAGCAGAACATGGAGCTCGGGATATTGGAGAGAGACAAGATGCATCAGAAAGAGGTCTGGTCTTGGATCTAGTCAGATTTTCCCATCAGAACACCAAATGAAAACTCTCGCCTTTTCCCCAACAACCCTTCTTCTCTTCGTTTCATCGAATGGAACCAATTAAAACTACAGAAACTCCGACTAGCACAGTCCAACCTACAATTACAATAGAGCAGAGAACCCAGTCATACGAGTCTGGAAAGAGGTACTACATTATTAATAGGAAATTGGGATTGTTCTTCCTGTACACTCAGCCTTTGCGAATACACGGCATGGAAATGAGGGAGTACAGAAACCGGAGCGAGGAAGAAGCCCTACGAAATGCAGGGAGCAGTAAATTGTTCGTATTCCTTTGGTTCTGGCAGTCGGTTGGAAGTTGGAAAAGTAGGGGGAAAATCTTCATGTCATTTCACTGATCCTTTCCACCATTTATCTCTCATCTGAGCTTTAAGGGTACCTGGCATGAGAGCCTTCGTCTTCCGAACCGAAGGCCTTAATTCTCCCCAGCAACTCCTCTAATTTCCAATACTCAGCATCCTCCTTTCAACTGCAGAAGGCCCAGATTTCAATTGGCAGTTCTTGGCTCCACTTCGAGAGAAAAAAGTGAGCTGGAACGGAGAGACTTCGGACCAGTGGAATCCCTCCTGACTGGGTTGGGAAGGGAGCAGCTCCTCCGGCTTATGCACACCGTGGGAATACTCGTTCCCATCCCTTCCTTCCCAGACCAGATTAATCATCCCTCCCGAACTCCCGAGTCCTTCCTATGGCTCCCTCCGTTCTTTACTCCACTCGCTCACACCCCAACAACTTATCCACATTCAGCCATCCATCGGTATCGCCAGCCTCCACTCTGGCCTGCTCCAACACTTATTTATGCAATGCTTCCAGAACCACCGCTGTTCGCTGACGGCCCTTGCCAACGTGGAACTCTTTCCCCCATCACTCCAACCCTCCCTTCCCAAATTTCCATCTGTGTAATCCACTACTCCTCATTACATCTAGCCAAAGAGTATCCGGCTAAATGCAAATCTCTAATTTCTAATCAGGAAGTGGAAGCGGAGGAATAGCCGGGCGAGATTTTGCTCAAATTCAACAACTTGTAACATTCATCAAGGAGAAAGACAGACTGGAGTTTGCATTGCAGAGCTAGACTTGAACTTAAAACCATAGGGGAGGGAAGACGAAGCACTAGCCCCACCAAGACCAGGGCATGATGAGCTTGCTTGAGAGGGAAACAGATGGGCATGGAAGATGCTTGCTTGGCTACGACATTCGGGTATTCCTCACAGGTTTCCCAGCTTACATACTCGCTTGTAGATGCCTCAGTCTCAGTTCTCTGGCTTGGCTATTCCACTATCGATCCCCTCAAGGCCTTTTGCACGACATAGACTGCACAGGTACTTCAAATCCCCTCAAAGGGACAGACATTCAATCAGAAGTATATTCAGAAGGCCCTTTGAATTCCTATTTGTGGGATCCCTGCACACTACCAATTTTGAGGAAAGATGCCTTTTCAAGAGTTCTTCGTCCCAAATTCAACCTATCAGGATACAAGTAGTGGTGGCAGGAGAAGAGAGCAAGTGCACAAAATACTTCAAATGAGTGAACCAGGTCTTTTCCTGAGTGAATCTAACGTCAAACCTCTAGACGTTTTTTTTTTGCATTTGATAGAGAAGGTCCTAACAGCAAATACTAATCAACGTCGGTTACCCACCATGGAACGGACAATCCTGTTGATCCTAATTTGCAGACTGCAAAAGAGTAAAATAAGTATTTTCCTTACCGGTATATGCCCATGGCCGTAGGACGAGTAGTTGTGTTGATGATCTCCTCCATACATTCGTCGATAGTTGGAGTTCCTACTTGAAATTCGACTTGGTCGTCGAGATGGGCCTGCTGATTGGGACGGAATAGGAGGGCTTCCAACACCCATTTCCGTTCTGCGTCGCTTTCTTGAAGGACTTTCACTCTAAGTACAACATCAAATACACATGATAGGGTAAATAGCTTAAAACACTCATCTCACAATTGTCTCAGGCATGTCGTCGTGACCTACCTTTCCATCGTCAGGCCTGGGCACGGGTTGTCGGTAGTACACATTTTGAGAGTGATTGTGCTGACCTGCATCCAAACCCAAAAGGTCTTAAGTACTGGTAACTTAAACGTAAACTAAAATAATTAGAAATATGAACGCGAATTTGCAAAACCTACCGCTTTCACGGTAGTGGTTGCGATCCGACATTCGGGAATCCGGATTCGACTGATTTGGAAACTGTGGTGCTCGAGTGGGTTCAGGAGGCAGGTCGCAATTTCGTACTGGTATGTGAACCGGACTGGAAGATCGGGGAAGTGTAATAAAAGTAACTCCTGAAATATTGGGCAATACCGATTGATTAAACTTCGAGCCTTCAAGCTAACTTAGTGCCGGCTGATGTAAAGTGTCATTCGAGGATATAACACAATACCACAAAAAAGGCAAATGGCGGATGTTCTGTGTCTGTGATTATGACATTGTGAGCCTAAAAATGCGGCTCATGGAGCTCTAACTTAGCACTCACATCTTCTGTAACTTTGTTAACCAATATAACCGTCCTTAGTCGTCGGCCATCAGTCATCATGAATACACTGAGAACATGCACCATTTATTCTATTCCAGTTTCTTGTGGCCTTTGAATTTTAATGTGAGAAAGCTGAAACTCAGAAATGACTTATTACCTGAATGCATTGGTTTAGGTTGCCCGAAAAGGGCTGAGTGATTCTGTGGCAAACTATGAGGACTTAGGTGTTGATGCTGACTGGGAAGATGAGGGGACTGATGTGACGAATGTTGGCTTGGAGCTCCATTCGAATCTCGTGATGGACTTGACACCGGCATTACTCGTCCGTCCTTGGTTCACGCTGTGGAAAAAACAACAAATTATTAGTCACCAATTCCTAAACCAGCTTAGTGACGTCAAAATGCTATGTGCAACCGCTATTTTTATAATTCCAATAATGCATGACAGAGACAAGTTACTTGAAAGAACGCATTTGCTTATGCATTTAATTAAGCCAGTTTTGCAATGTTATTGGAATTCGGTCATTTTTGCGTTCAGACTCGTCGTCACAAAAGAACAAAGGCGAAACAACAGTTGACTTAATACAGGATATATACTATAAAACTGACACTTCTTCAGCATTTATAATTTTTTAAAAACAGGTTCTATCGGACGTGGGACGTGGTACGCGGTCCAGTCCCGTAGATTTGAAGTAGGATTAGTAGATAGTACTTGTGCAAGTCAGTAGTTGCATATTCGGCAGGAAACAAAGGATGTCAGCTTCAGCTAGTTAGGAATTAGAGTTAACATGTGGGATGCAATCAGGCTCATCTCTCTAGCGTCTGTGTACCACCACTACTGCATGCTGCATTACGATGTCTGTCTATATCCCACATGTCGAACAGGCTGGCTCGCAAAGTCGTTCCATGTATCAGCACAAGCAATTTCTCGTATTCAAACCCACTCCCTCTTAATCCACAAGGTTTAGCTCTTACGACCATCTTAGTCAAATATCATCCCCACTCATGGCTCTAAATCACTTTGTGTATACTGCCTCCTGGAGCCCTGCATATACAAAAGCGTTCCCACGCTTAAGCGTGCATACCAAGTAATGCTTTACCTTTTCGTCTGCATTGCATTTAATTTGTAACCCGAGTTGACTATGAGTGTATCAATTTCCACATTTATAAATTGATACTTCTATTCCGAATTCAAAGACTCAAAGAGCAACGAGTTCAGCCCAAACCAAGAGAAAATCCCTGATCCTCGTCAACTTATTCCACAACCTTTCAAATGCCTATTCTCGTCGTCATTAAAGCAAGCCCATCATATATATTTCAAACATGCATGAAAAAGAAAAACTTCCTAAGAATTGCTCATATCAGATGTATTTGAGTCTAATTCGCTTGTTGTTCCTTCTTCCTTGTGTCCAATCCTACCTAGGAAGACTAACGTGGGCCTGTCCATGCCCTCAATAATATAACTAAATGTTTCTAGTCCCGTTGCCAAACTTCCCTGAAAACTAAAAATTGAAGTCAATATAACGCTGTAGCTGTAACAGTTAGCCAGCACCTATCCTCCCTTATACCATTATTTTATTACTCATCAGGGTAGCAAATTCCAATTCTGGAGCAAGGCAGAGAGAAAGTGAAAACGTAGTGGAGTTTGAATAGGTGGGACTGGAAGGAACAAGTACTATTAACCTGAATTTCCTGAGTGGTGATAAGTAGGACTTAGAACCATACATCATACATCAGTCCCAATTCTTTCAATAGGAGCAGAAAATGAGAATCCCAGTTAGGTTTTAGGTCAGGTCCAGTCCAGCACATGGAGATGGAGAAGAGTTGTGAGATAGGGAAAATGGGCTTCCAAATAAATTGGATGGGAAGTCCTGGATTGGGTCGAGACATTTCCTTTTCCTTGGTCTCTCAAAAGACAGGGAGTGCAGACCTTCGCATGAGTAACTTTTATAACAATGACTATAAAGAGTTTCATTTGTACCTTCACTCCTGTATCGTAAATCGTAAATTACAACTAAAACTTGGCAGAAACCCGTAATAAAAAAGAAAGAAGAAATAAAGGCAACGAATACGACCAAGGGAAATATGAGTCAGGCAGGGAGAATAGAGAAGACGACATGAATAGGCAACAACCTTTCCATTTCGCTCTTTTTTTCGTTTTCAATGATATACCTTTTTCACCAAAAAAGAAAAGGCACCTGGAAGATTACCTATTATTTAACAATAATTCTGGATAATAGCAATCGTAACTTCCGACACCATTCCAATGGTCAGGTCGTTGCTTTATTTTATTTGGTTAAGTTCACGAATTAGAGCTTCCGTATTATTGTGTTCATTTGCAATATTGTAATATTGCTCCATTTCGTCAGCTTTCAGTTAGCCATGGACCACGGCTATCTGATTATTCAAAAATACGGTAACAGACAAGAACTATTATACTTCCTGCTACGTCAAACCAGAAGTTCATTTGTAGTTTGTAGACCATCAATATCAATATTATACGAAATCGACACAGTTCCAGCATCCAGAATCATACTTCCTACTTCCTACTCAACGTTTGCACACGTGAACCTGAGAATAATGATCAATGGTTTAACTTGGGTTTATTGAAATCAAACCCAAAGCTCCGTCTTGTCTTACAGAAACAAACTCATATCAAATTTCGAAGCACTGCATCATCAGCCAAGTAGTACCAGAATATAATACCAATAATGTAATACCCATCACGTGGGTAGGGCACCTGCACGCATAGCAATCTCGCACATACGCGATACGTTAATCATACTCAAAGCGAACATCGAAAGAATGTTCAAACTTCAATTGTGCTATTCCAATGCAATTTTTGCGCGCAAGTTTGCTTGATTTAATTTCATATTTCATCCACAAGCAGCAGCAGGAAGGGCGGATCTACCAATGGGATTTGGTCTATAAAGGGGGCGTTATCCCCGGAATATGATTAACAATTATCATCATGCCAAGTAGAATTCAGTTAGAAAGCACAGGCAAATTACAGCGGCATGAGTTGCGAGGAGACAACGTATTAAAATTCAAACCATACATGTGGTTAAATATAAAAATTGGCGCTCACGCGCAGGGCTTTGATTTCTACTCAATTTCTTGTGTTCAGTCCCTTCCCTTCTTGCCTAAATCCTGGAACCAGGCCTTCCATGAAACAATCGCAGCACCAAGGTCAACCTCAGAAAGGAGGAGACAAATTGATCTTATGCTAATGACCCAGTTCGGTTTCCAGTCATTAAGCGATAGCCACTCGAAATTAGTTGAAATTCTTGAGATGCTTACAATTACAAATTCCGGGATCCAAGTAAATGTAGAATTCTATTCATTTTATGACTCGTAAAAGGATTTCCAAGAAAACGGGATGTTAGAATAATTGGCTTGTTGATAATTGGATCAATTACAGAAGGTATGCTGTCTCATCCATCCTTCTACAATACTATCTGCTTGAAGCCTGACGTTGGACAGAAACAAATATTGAACAAGCATTGAGACAGGCCTGATAGAATCATGCTCAAGATTATAGATGACTGAGTCTGGGCTCTGAGAATCGAATCTCCTCTTCCCAGAGATACTGCTCCTGCTTCTTCTCCAAATTCGTGTTCGTTCAGTTACTGCGTCGCGGATACATTTATGGATCCTAAAAATCCCAGAGTCACGAGCGAACGAGGAATAGACAAAAATTCAATTGAATAGACTTGTGGAATCGAAAGAGAAAAAGCGATGGAGGACACGAAAGAAGAGAAGCATCAAGAAGGACCGTATACAGGCGACAAAGATACATCAGAACTGGAAACGCAGCTAAGAGCAACCAGCAAGCTTAGTAGTAACCAACAACTTAGCATACTCAAGCCAACCAACAGACTGAAAAACGTCTGTTGGTCGGCATGGGATTGGCATAGGCATAGGTACTTAGGAAGTTCTGCTGCTACGTACTGTTCCCTTCCCTTTGAGAACCAAACCGTAGTCATGTCATAGCCCATTGCATTACTCTCTTGCATTGCGTTGCATGGGCCTGACTGAGACGAGTTTTGAGTTTGAGTAACTAAGGCAAGCATCCACCTTGTTCATATTTGAAGTTGAAGTCGTACGCAATACACGTTATGTCGTATCTCACTCCCTGTTTTTTCCGTAGCTGCTCGCAGTCAGCCAGAAAGCTCTGGTATACACTTGTGTAGAAACCACGTAGAAACCACGTAGAAACCCTGGGCTGAGTTCAGTTGGAGCTGTTCAAGTTGTTGGAGTCATAGTGAAGCGAAGCCTTCCTTCGCCATGCCCTCCACCAAGAAAGCACAAAGGCAGAGTGGCATGGCAGTGGCATTAGGTCCGCCTGTTCTCTGCTTCAATTCAAGTTCTCTCCTACGCTCCGCACATACATCGAGAGAAGCTGACTAATGTAAAACCATCATGCAGCATGATGGAGAGTACGCTGCTGCTGCTGACTTTCCTCTCAGCTCGACTAGAAACTTCATCACATCAAGGCTTGGCCATGGTGCAGCCGAGGCCTTAAGAACATTCAATCAATAGACGAAGCAAATAATTAAATAATGGGGAAAAAAGCAACTCAACAGCTCTCCTTCACTACATGAAACATTGTACGTCCGTACCTACATTGTAACATTGTACAGAATATCCCTGACACTGGCTCACAAAAAACTATCCTTCTCCGTTCTCACTCTCCTCGCAGAGATAGTGACGAACTGAAATCAAAACCTACCAACCACATTACATTAGGTCCACTCCAACTGGTTAGGCCAACAACAACTGCTCCTTTCCTTAAATCTAGCTTTGCTGCACTGACATAGCGTTGTAGTGCTTACTGTATGCAGCAAGAGAGAAGCTGCACGTATGTGCGTAGCTCAGCTAGCTCAAACTAGGAACATGAGCAGACTATGTTGCATGTGGAGACCACTAGACGGTCTCTATGCTCTCACTCCCAGTTCCAAGTAAATAGCTTCTACATGACAACTAGCTAATTTGGACACTGGAGGAAGATCGTAAATTCCAAACGACCGTCGAGCATCCTGCATAGCTTATCCGTGGGCCTATCACCGACTCCCAGACCAGCATCACGAGAGACTACGACTACTCTGCCTCTGCTGCTGCTGTTGCTCTCTTCTTCGACATACCGATAAGCCCTGTTGTGGCTTGCTCTACTGCACCATGCATGATCGGCCAGAAATGGTCAGGACAAAAGAGTCCTCGTCACTGCTACTGTCACCAGTCGCCATCATGAGCCACTGCAAAAAGATACTCAGCTACGCACTCCTTGACGCCCTTTGTTTCAAGCCTTTGTGTTTCCTACCACACAGTTTGCGCCCGCTCCTCTGTTTCTCTGCAAAAAGTCTGAGCCCTCTCGTATGGCTGGCTGCCTGTGCCTGCCTGGCTTGGCTCTACCTCAGTTCATTGCTGATTCCAGGACATGGCTCTGCTTCTACTCGGTTCGGATGTCCTGGGCTACATCGAGTCACTCCAGACATCAGAGCCGAGCGAACACTGAGAGCAAGCATGCATGAGTCAGGCCAAGCCCGTGCTTCCTGCGCTTATATGTAGCTTATGCATTCCAACGTCCGTCCAAGTCCGAACTATGTATGCAAAAAGCCACGTCTGAGCTCGAGCTTATGCTTGGAATGAGTAAACATGATCCGCCAAGCGATGAATCTGGCTTGGAGCTTGACTTTGGCTGGGCTGCTGGGAAGGCCCAAGATACAAGACAAAAGCGAAGCCGAAGAAGGCCAAGTGAGACTCTACGGTTCATGGTCAGCGTGAGCGGAGTTATTGTGATAATAGGGAAAGAGTTGGAAGTGTACCTTGCTTGTGATGCTTTGTTTTCCTTCCAGCTGATTCTCAGCTTTCTTTGTTCTAGCCTCCACCGGCTTCCACGGAAGACGTCGAACTCTGCTCCACCTCCACACTCACTCAAGTTCACTTGCCCACTTCTGTCAACTCCTGTTATGAAGGGTCCGTCAAAATCCGAAATGTGACCCAGTAGTTCTGCTCACTCCGAATCCGCACAATTAGACTTTAGACTCATTACCTCTATTTATTTCTCTTTGTGTCGCGTGTCCTGTTCGGACTTGAATTCACTCGCACTCGCACCTCGCCCTCCTGTTGTCTTGCTTGGCCAAGCCTTGCTATTAACTATGGTAAAGCGGGGGCTTGGTTGCTGATTATGATGTGGTGCGTGAAGGGCTGGACGTTGCGTTGTTGTTCCGACGGAGAAGAGCAAGAGACACACCTTCTGCCTACGAACTCGTCGACTCGACTGACTCACTCCAAGGTCTCGCACTCGGACTTTACTTCACACAGCCCACAACCTAGCAGCAATGCTACAGCAGCAGCATAGACCTTCCTCCGCTTGCTTGCTTGGCCCAGCATAGCAGCCTAATGCTATTGCTATAACCATTCACTCGCACTCGTCGGCTTCCTTCCCTTGCTCAGTATACGCTACGCTATGTATGAAGCCTATGGATCAGACAACAGACCAAGCAGGAGCACAGGGCCGGACTGAACCAGGAAACCCAAACATAACAAAGCCGCTTGCCAAGGCTCTGGAATAGCCATGCCAAATTGCGGAATTGTTTCATGAACTATCGCGGACAGAAAAATTAACTCGACTTTTCGACAGGCTTGTGCATTTACTAACTAAACGCATTACTCTTGTTAAAGTAAACTGCTGAGGAGAGGTCATCCACCCGTGGGTATATCTTCATGCGGTGCGCCGGGCGAGTATTCTTGTCGTCACAA
>JAQFXZ010000485.1:0-19092 GCA_034694025.1 Ceratophysella scotica | reverse complement strand
GAATTGTCGCCGCTATGAGTTTTTTGCTATGAGTTGTCGCGCTATGAATTGTCGCGCTATGTAATGTCGTGGATTCATTATAAAATCATGATTTCGGCCAACTAAAGGATTTTTGATTTTCGGATTTTGATTTTGAAGAAATTGCATAGTTTTGTATTATGATTTTTAAATTATGTTATTTTGACCTGTAAAATCTAAATTTCAGCTGAATTGGCGATTTTAAATCACGATTTGATTTCAAATTCACTATCTTAAATCAAGAAAACATCGTTGATTTTAATTTGATGATTTGATTTTGAGGGATAAATTTGATTGTAATTTTGGGATTTGTAAGGCAAATTTTACATAATTTTGGCCATTAATTTTGAAAATCATTTTTTAATGATTTTGCCCAGCGCTTGAACTTTTATAGAAAATACTTTTATTATTTAGAATGTGGCGAAACTTGACCCTGAGCGCCCCTTCATCCGAGAAGCAGTTCATCGTCTGGGAATATCCAATCCGAGAAATGTATATTCACATACAATCCGTCATTGACAAAACAAAATACGAAGAAAGTTACCAGGCTGGGCTTGAACGGGTTAGTTTTGAAAAAAGAACTCAATTTTTTGGGGTGATTTTAATTTAAATTCAAATACTTCTATTTAGGCCATGGTGGATCCCTATTACGCCTTCATCCACGACGCAGCCCAAACCAAATACGAAGTATACCGAAATTGCAGCCTAACCCTAATCGGAGAACCATTTGCAGAAAGTCCATACGCAATTGCAGTAGCACAAGGAAACCCACTTCAAGACAACATTTCAATGGCTATTCTGGAACTTCAAACAGCCCGATTTTTTGAAACATTGTCATCCAACTACTGGTCCCCAGTCTGTCAGACGCAGGCCGAAGGCGAGGGTGATGGAATTTCATTGGAGAGTTTAGGCGGTGTTTTTATTGCGACCATTATTGGACTTGGCATTGCTTTTGTCTCCCTGGCCTTTGAAGTTTTTAGTACAGCACGGAGCAGGCGGAAGGCCAAGATTGAAGCAGGAAATAATATAATGAAGACAAAGTTTGTCGGGCCAATGGACTTTTACGGAGCATCCAAAAAGTCTGAAGCCTTTCGACGTGCAAACTTCTTACCTGAAGTTATTAATTGAAACATTCCTAACATTTCGAGTGTTTCTTTTTGGTGAAGCTATTTTTAGAGTGGAAGTCAATTAGCATGGTATTAACCTAATGCCGGCTCTCTTAACTAAATAAATAGTGGTTAGGATGTTGACTCTAGAATTTCCATATAAAGTAGGAACGTGGTCAATACGAGGGTTGCTTCAAAAGTTTTGAATGGATTTCAGTCATTTTCGTATCGCTATCAAATATTAACCAATGATTGAGTCTTTTGGTGTTAGATGCAATAATCGGTGGCAAAATGAAGCCAAGGAATTTAAACGATTTTTTAAACGCCAACATGATGCACTTTTATAGCAACAGTCAAATTTGAACGAAAAAACGAGATTCAATTAAAAGAAATTACAATTTTTTTTTATTATTTCTCAGGCGCTATCGCTGTTGCTAGGGTTACCATCATTTTCCATATCAAAATACCGTTAATTTATGCATTGATTCAAAACTATAAGAATGGCCTTAAACTAAGTTTTGAAAAAAATATGCAAGCTTTCGAAAAGTTTTTTAAAAATAAAAGCTTGTGTTTATTTGGCTGCAACCTGCGACCTTGCTTCAGTTTGCAGAATTTTTTTAAGTCAAGATTTTCTTTTAAACCTTACATACAGTGTCACAATTCGAATGTAAATTTTTTGAATTTTGCAGTACAACAGAAACATAAATAACGTGACAAAATCAAAAGACGTGCACATTTAATTTTGTAATTTGACATATTTTTAGAAATAAAATGTTACCATGTGAGTTATCTGATTTTATCTGTACCGCAAAATTCGAAAAATTTGCTTCTTAATTGGGACACTTTTTGCGTTCATTAATCCCAACAATTTGGTAAATTCCTTGATTTTTTTTATTACAAATCTTGTTTAATTTTAATTAACACAAAATTAGTTCATAACTCTTGAACTTCTAGATTTTTGAAACAACCCTCGTTCAACTCAATTTTCCATTGTCCATGCGGTGTCCACTAATTCCTCACAAAGTCAAAGTCAGAGTTATTTGCAACTTTTTAATTCCTCTTGATAATCAGGATTACGCCCGTGTGAGTGTGCATAATTAATGATTGATCATACCGATGATACCATATTTAGGCCTGAAACAAAGGCACGCGGAGAATCCTACTCCCTTCTAGAACTTACATCTGCATAATAGTAATATCCGTAGCTAATAGCTAGCCCATTGTATTAGTACTCAATTAACTGTAATTTTTCGGAATAGGTTCCGAGTCATGCAAGAGCATGGGTAAATAAAACTTTGCTGAATGGCAAGATAAACATTTTACGGTTCCCATCAATTTTTTCTGGTGTTTATCACATTGGCTCGAGAAGATGGTACTGTATGGATGCATGCCGAGCAGAGCCGGGCTCAGACTTTGGTGCATGTTGGTGTTGGCGAAATGTCTTTTAACGGGATAAGGGATGAATTATACGGTTGAATAGACTGACCTGTCACTGTCAGTTCTGTGGTATTCCTGTATGATGTCTGTATTGTGTATATTTACGTGTAGCCGGTAGGGATTTTTTCTTTTTTTCATGGGATATTTATGGTGATAAATGGAAGACTTTCGTGAGAAATAGCTACAGTACTTCAGTTGGCATTGGACGTGACGCACTCACCTGCTATTGTTGGCGTCGCAGTTGAACAACCTGGAATTGAGATTAAGCTTCCAAAAATCATAGAAAATTGTATCAGTTTTGTTAAAGCATAATTCACAATGTCATTAAAGTCAAGGATTTTCTTAATTCTGGTAAGTCCGTAGTCCATACTCACGCTAGGATTCTTCCAATAATTTTGACCAATTTTTGTAAAGCTGGAAAACAGGCAAAAATATGCGGAGAAGTGTTTTTGAAATTTTGGAAAATTCTGACAAAAACTGGATTATTTAAAAACTGTCTATGTGGATATTTCTACTGAAATTTGCAGTTTATGTAATTTGAGTGTGACTTTACAACTGGCAACTGGTGAAAGTTTCAGCTTTCAAAACAATTCATTTATTTTGGTCTAATTTCCAGTCTTTAAATAAAATCCACCAAAATTAATGAAACAACCCTCTTATTAGCACAATGTCTCAGCTTTAAACTGAAAATCCTAAAAAAGCGACTTTAATTTACAGATGACACTCACATCCATGCAATGCACCATACTAGAAAAATGCAAATCAGAAGGCCAGCGCATTCCAGACTCCATTGACCCTAGCAAATTCTACTTATGCCACCACTATTCAAAAGCGAACAACTGGCATTCCTATCCATTTCACTGCAACAAAGGCCTACGTTTCGACCCAATCTCCCAAGATTGCACAAGCACCGGAAAAAGGGAAAACTCTGGAACTGGAACTCCAATTTCCAATGTGCCAATTTTTAATGGAATCGCCAGGCTCATCCGATCCGTCTCTGGCTTCCCATCCTCCAAGGAAGGAGACACACAGAATTCCGATATTATTCTTTCATTAGCCTCATCAATCAGAAGCTTGGCAGCAACCGTCGAGAAATTGGCAACCATTCAATTCCAAAAGTCAGGTCCATGCCTCGCACCACCAGCACCCGCACCCACTACAACAACAACATCCCGGCCTGTTCAGGAAATCAAACTTGAGAGGCTTCCAATTTATGAAATCTTTAAACCTGTGATCACCGTCGGAGACGATGATAAGCCAGAGTCATACGAACACACTATTGTACAAGTTCCTGTTCCAGACGTTGACAGCACGAAGCGTCTCAATGTCAACGCCACAGAGCAAAATCAAATTCAGCAAGTTCAAAGTACGGCATCAACAAATGTTCAGAGCACGACGTCAACAAATGTTCAGAGCACGACGTCAACAAATGTTCAGAGCACGACGTCAACAAATGCTCAAAGCACGACGACAACAAATGCTCAAAGCAAGACGTCAACAAATGTTCACAGCAAGACGTCAACAAATCCTCAAAGCAAAACGTCAACAAATGTTGAACCCGTCACGCCGTCGACGTCTGCACCTGTTTTAAGCTCAACCGCTGCTGTACCAAGCACCTCGGCTAAACCAGTTACCATGACAAAAATTACAGAAGAAGATTACTCGGCTAGTGAAGAGCACAGCGCAATTCAGCAAAATCCAGCATACCCGCCGCCTGGAAATAATTTATTCGATTTTCTATTCACAAACATATTTAAGCGCCCACACTACACGCATTCGCAAAGACGACCGATTCCGCATGGAAACATTCATAAAAATCGTCTACCATCCCATTTCCTGGATCATCAATTTGAGAGCACGACAGCGAGGAATATTTTCCTAACCCCGATTCATCATCGTGACACGCAACGTCTCCCAATCCGAATTCCAGTTCTTCAACATACGAATAGCCCACATAACGCTTTCCCTGCAGTGGAACAGCATCAGCTGCCTAATGGAGGAAAACTTGTAAATCTGGTGTCTTTGTTCAATCATTTATCGGGTATAGGAACGCCTGTTAGCCCTATTGCGCATGAGCAGCTTGAAGATTCGGATCATTACATTGTACCTGTTCCGGTTCCGAATGAAACGGTGAAACCAGTTAAGACATCGACAACGCCCGTTTCACATATAGAAACGTCGACAAGCTCGAGCTCAACACAAAAAAGGGATTCAACTAAAAATATTAATGACATCCCTGAAGGCACGGAAGAAGATGCTAATAATAGTTCCAGGTTAAATGACCGCAAACCAAGAATGTAAATTACATACTACTTTTTGGATGCGAGAAACTTTGTCATAATCTGTAATTGAATGTCTTTTTTATGAGGAATGAGGAATTGCGAAAATGTACTTTTTTGTGTGTATGAAATTTAATGAATAATGAACACGATTCCGGTTGAAGAACCTCCATTACTCATTCATGTGAAGCAGGTACTCAGGCTCAGGTTTTACGTGTGACAGTAAATTGATCATGTCTGATTCTGCAGAAAAACGGCGTAAACATCATATTCTTTGGCAAGGCGCACTATTATTAGTTATCTGCTATACCTAGCTAAGCTATACAGCCTTCCGGATTATTGGGACGTCAAACCGGCTTTGATGGTACCGCCTAATGCATTTAATAATTTATGGCATACACACCTCGCCCGTTGCAATTGCAATATTCATGTTCCAGAAATCGTGTTTTACATTTTATTATTTCTATAAGCAAGAAATCATTAGCATATAATCATATCTGTAAATACCAATGTTTAAGCCCGTCTATTAAAAAGTGTCTGATAACAAGTAGTGTTAATGCTGCAACTTCTAATTGAATTTACATTAAATAGTACCAACTGCCGCGTCACGCCACGCTTTCTGCTTACATTTTTTTCGAATACTTAAATGGCACATATTTAATAAAAAATGTTATATCAGATACTCAATTTCGCCACCACACCTCATGCAACCCAATCCTATTTTAAATGGAAGCAATGCACAATGCTTCCAGGACAAAACATTCAAAAAAAATGTGCAAAATTGTTACGCAACCGAATATTGTGAAATGTAACAGGTAATGCCTATTTTAAAATATCTGTTGAAGCCAATTTTTTACGTGATAAAAAATAGTGGGCATGAGTTTCAAACAATGATTTTAGAATCATAATTTTAGGCGAATTTTTCTGAAACTAAGCCTAGTGGCGTCCAAATTAGCAAAGTGCCGTCAATTTCAATTTACATATTCTGGATCCAATAATTTGAATTTAAATGCTTTGTATCTAATCTACAAAAATACATTTTATCATGCCAAACACTAAATAGATCGAATAATTCGATAAACAAAATTATTTTAAAAAGAACTATCGTTACGATTTCCGGTAATTTAAATACAAAATGTTTGATATTTTGACATTTGACCTGACTTAAAAATTAAAACATTAAATTGTATATTTAAGCAAGCATTTTGCACGATGCACTCGACCGACGCAGACCGAATGCTGATGCCAATTGCTATACAGATTCAAACTCAGTTATGGCGGATAAGATAATATTGTTGAATGCAGGGTCGTTATTGGTCGTTATACAAGAACCGGGCTCATTAAGCAAGTTGAAAGAACAAGACACAAAAAAAGCTATTATCGGTACGACTCCCAGTGTGACAAGTCTATTCTTAGCCACACTTCATCTTCAATTCACAGTCTTTTCTATTCCACTTGAGTAGGCTTCTATTTTGGTATGAAGAAATAAGTAAAGCCTCCCCGACGGAATACTTACTAACACTACTGTTTGTACTTTTCACAATACCTTTCTCATACCCGATTGTGAATTGTGAAGAGTGACTCCTAAAGCCGGTTCAGTGAATTCAGAACTCGGCTTATCTTAAATTAAATCATGTTAAACCTTAGAATATTTAAATCAGCGTGTTCCACAGTTTAACGCGAATATCCGCATGAAATTTCGCTTTTCAAAAGTGCATATAATATAGACGAAAAATTTAATATGGAGAACGGAATAGAAGAATATGAACCAAGAACCAAATGCGAAGTTTGTATTAGCGGTTGTAAGCAAGTGACAACGTTCACGTTGGCTCATGTCGGGCTGCTAACGCTTGTCGTTTGCTACTGTTTAGCTGGAGCTGCAATTTTTGAGAGTTTGGAAGCGGACAATGAAATTACGGTATGAAATTTTGATTTAATCAATTTAGTTCTATTTGAAGACAATCTAGAATTTTTTTTTAATTTTTAGGTTAAGAAAAATGTGACCAAAATGAGGAAAGCTGTGGCGTTTGATTTATGGAACATGAGTTTAAGCTTAACTTACATCAAACCCGACACCTGGTCCGCGTATGCTGCGGATAGATTGAAGGTACCTATTTGAAAGCAAGTTTGCTTCAAATTATGAATCGGATTTCATAATTTTGAAATTTCCAGGAATTTGAAACAGATTTGGTGAAAGCAATGATAAATCATGGATGGGATGGAAAAGAAGCTCTTGATACTCAGAGCTGGACAAAACTTGGAGCACTTTTCTATTCAATAACAGTCATTACAACAATTGGTAAATGTTGAAAATTTCCTGGATGATGAAATTGACAGTTGACTTAAATTAAATTTGGGATCGTAATTCGGAGTTCGTACAATAATTCAGGTTATGGTCATATTGCACCAAAGACAATGTGGGGAAAGATTGTCACAATGTTCTATGCCATTCTTGGAATTCCACTCATGGTGGTCTGTTGGTCCCATATTGGAGATTTTCTAGCAAGCTCCTTCAAGGATATTTATTGGAAGGTAAATGTTAGATACTATTCCGCTAAGGTAATTGGGCAATTTTTGGAAACGTATCGCATTTACTTTACTTTTCAAATTTTTTAAAACAGGTTTGCTGCTATATTTGCACACGCAATCCCAAACCTCAACGCGGTGGTCCTGGTTCTACTCGAAGCAGACGAAGCGTTCGGTCGAGGGGTCCAGGGTACGAATTTTCAAACTAACAATTCGAAGCTTTAAATGCATATATATGAGTTAGGGTCAAATTTAAAATATATTCCGGAAAGATGCTACATTTCCAAAAATTCTGGTAAATTCTGAGGTTCAATTTTATTATATTAAATTTAAATTTAAAATTTAAATTTAATTTAATTCCAGTTCAATTTATTCCACTTTTAATTTAACTTTATTTAAGATTTTAATTTAATTTAATTTAATAAAATTTTAATATCATTTATCGTACAGGAGTGTTCGGATGAAATCAAGATCAATACGCAGGTCCGTGCGAACGTCACAACGATCTGCTGATTCAGCGTTTTCCGTCAATTCCATGAATTCCATTGTTTCAGATCCTGGACTGTAAGTTTCCCAAATGCAAGCTAGTACCACAACCAAATATGAAGCATTGAAAAAAAACTAATTTTCTAGAATTAACATGGATCGATCCCACTATCAACAACAGCGAACCGGCCCGCAAATGCGGAACCAGGCACCACACTCTGCAACTCTGCCACGCACAACTCAACCACGAGCCCTTCCACATCCTGGACGCTATGCACCCGTAATTGAAATAGCTACAAAAAGTCAGTGTAAAAAAAGTCACAATTTTTATAAGTTCTTGCGTTCTAGCAGCAGCAGCACCGCTCAACTAAATCCGCAGAACCGGAGACTTTTCCAGCTCCAACCGGACAGAAGCATTTACCGGTGTTGTATAATAGGTACGCAGATGACCTTCCGTCAAAACATTTACATCAACCAATAGACATTGACGAGGAAGACGAAGATCATCTCAATGAACCAATGCCAATGACAAGGCTTTCCAGAAGTAGGATGAGATCTGCTCCACCCGAATCACGATATGTAAGAAGAACAATGAACAACATGCGCAAAGTATTTGGATTAGTTGACAAAAATGAAATTACTAAAGAATATTGAAGCAAAAATTGAATTTTATTCGGAATTTTTAGGTTAGATTGGTTTAGATTCACTGAAATTGTTTCTTACTTATTTCTTATTCAATAGTAAAACGTAGTCATTATATTTCAGAACCCAGATTATTCGTGTCATCTAAATTTTGAAAATCCCAAGAAAATTTTCAAGAATTCTATTGGCAACTGAAGCAGATCCGCGCATCAAATTCTTGTGCTTTACCGAATTTTCTATTTCAAAGTTATAAATTGAAGGTTTCTAAAATGCAATTTAACGTAACAATAGATCGTTAATTATTGAAAATTGTATTTAAACGGCTTGGGCACAACAAATTGATTGATTGATTGATTAAACAGACTCCCGCCCCAGAAGAACTGGAATACTGGGATGAGGAAGATGAAGAAGAAGATGACTATGAATTTGACGAAGACAACATTGACAAACGTCCTGTGCCAATATGGCTCTGTACATTTCTCGTAATTGGCTACATTGTTGGCGGAGCATTTCTATTCCACAGCTGGGAGAAATGGTCTATGCTAGATTCCGCCTATTTTTGCTTCATAACTCTAACAACTATTGGATTCGGAGATTTTGTTCCAAAAACGGTCCAGGATGGCGCCGCAGTAAGTACTACAGATATATAAATGAACATAATTTTTTTTTGCATATCACGAATTACCAAATTTAGCTTATTGATTGCCAAACTTCTTTTAGGTTAGCATAGCCCTCTGTTCCCTCTACCTCCTATTTGGAATAGCTCTTCTCGCCATGAGCTTCAATTTAATTCAGGAGCAGGTGATTACAACCTTTATGGACCTCGCATACCGTCTCGGAATACTTTCAGAAGAAGAAGCTTAAATAGTATGACTTACTTTCAATAGTTTGTATTCAGTGGTTTTGTTAATCAATAAATGATTTAAGTATTGAGTTTAAGCCTTGCTTTTGAAGGTGCATCGGCGGAAGCATATACCTATTTTGAAATCGTACATAGGAAGTTACACTTTAATGCCTTCTTTTGGCAAACCAATTGTCTTATCTTATCATATGGCACGTCTCAACAGAACCTAGCCTAACTAAAAATGTGACAAGTTGTTTCCAATAAGAAAAGCGTTATACTGCACAAATTTCCATGCACGATTTTAGAATTTTCGGACCGTAAATTAACATCTATTTTGCACGATTCAATTTTAAAGATATTTTTAACGCAACAGGCAAAAGCCGCGACTCCAAGAATTACAACATCAAAGATCGTGGCAACGATTTGGTTACTTTAGGTTATGTTAATTTTAGGTTAGGTTTTAGATAGAGTGTCGCGATTCTTGGTGTTGCTGATTTCAGTGTCATGGTTTTTGGCTTAAAATTTTAGAACAGTTTGGAAGAAAAGTCTTAATTTAAAACTAAGATCGTATTGGTGAGTTTAATCCTATTTCTATGCTGCTATGCTATGTAATTCGAATTCTCGAGTTTTGTGAATGTCTATTTCCGGTATACTCAATGAAACAAGATCGTTCAATACTAGAGCAGCATTTGGCAACTGTTACCATTTATTTATTATTGCCTCTCAGCCCCTCGAGTCAAATCTTCATCCTGTTTCCTTTCCGCCGTAAATCAACGTCAACGTCAGCCAGCTTTGATCCCGCCGCTGTAAATTAATTGCCTGAGGATTTCAACCATTTCTTGCAAAAATTGGTGGAATAAAATAAAGCGATAGCCAAATTCTGAAACGAGCGCTTTTGAAATAGGTACCCTGTTACGAATAATTCAACTTATTTTAAGTGCAGACACAATAAAATTTTGATTACTCAGCTCTGCAAAATTCAAACAACAAAGCGCTTGCCAAATGCATTGTTTGTTGAATTTTGAGATACGGAATCTACTACAGATTATTATAGGACCCAGACTCGTTTGAGAAAATGGGCTCATTAGTGAAGATGCTGAAGACGAGGACAGAGGGAAGTATTATGGTGGGATGACTCCCTGTGTGACACGTCTATTCTTAGCCACACACTTCATCTTCACTTTCCTACTATTTTTTCGCTTCCACTTGAGTAGGCAGCTATTTTGGGGAGAGTCCCAAATGCAACATTATCCATGAGCTACTAGATCTACTGTTTCACCTTTTCCTAATCCTCTGACTTCAGAAACAGTTCTGGACTATCTAATACTGGGTTCAGCTAGTGCATTGCATATATTGTAATACTACCTTATTGTAGGAAAAAACAAAAATATACGGCAAATAGTAGCTACAAAACGTCTGGGAAATCCTGCGCTTCTAGAGCCTTAGCTTGTTGCCAATATAAACCAGGTACGCTTCAACATTTTTCAAAATGGAAAACGGAACAAACGGTAACGAAGAAGATGAAGAACAGAGACCAAGGACGAATTGTGAAATTTGCATAAGCGGTTGTAAGCAAGTGACAACGACTACACTGTCGCATGTTGGGCTACTGACTTTGGTTGTGTGCTACTGTATGGCGGGAGCAGCCATTTTTGAAGCGTTGGAAGCTGAAAACGAAATTTTGGTAGGTTTCTTAAATAAATTTTTTTTTACCTGAAACAAATCGTTAAGGATCTAATGTTTTTAAAACTGTTTTTGCGGTTGGCGTTACAGGTGAAGAAAAACATAACACACATGCGAGAGTCGGTGGCATACGATCTCTGGAATATGACTCGTGGGCTAACGTTCATCAAACCTGAGAATTGGTCGGCTTTCGCTAAACAAAGGCTTGTGGTAAACGAAAGACGAAGAGCATTTAAAATCCTGTTTAAAAAATTTAAATTAAATATGGATTTAAATACATTTTTAAGCAATTAGAAAATGAACTGGTGGAAGCGATCCGAGATAAGGGCTGGGATGGAAAGGAATCAACGGAAACCCAAAATTGGAACAAGCTAGGAGCTTTGTTTTACTCCATAATAGTTATAACGACAATTGGTAAATTGTTACAAACATTGCAATTCGTAATCTAAGTTTTAGGAGATTAGCATTTCTCATGTTTCAGGTTATGGACACATTGCACCTAAAACGATGTGGGGCAAGATTGGCACGATTTGGTATGCGCTTATGGGAATTCCGCTTATGGTTGTCTGCTTGTCACAAATTGGAGACCTTCTCGCAAATTCATTTCGGGTCATTTACTGGAAGGTACAAAATATCAGATTTATTTCATCATAAATCTCTTTGATTACATTATGCATATTTGTTTAAATCTACAATCGGGCGCAACTCTCTGAAATTGTGAATGTCCTCATACACCTTCTGGCGAACCAAGGTCATGCCACATGAAGGTGCAGAACTAATTTAGTAACCTAACCTAACATTAAGCCACGCCTATAGAGTATTCTCTTAAATTCGTATTAAGCTGGGCTAAGTTTTTTTCGAATAGCCTGGAGCGAATTTCGAAAAAAACCAAGGGCTTAGCCATACATTTTAAAAATAAAGTTGATTTATGATGAATGGAACCGTTAACCAACCTTCAACTTGATTTTAACTTTGTGAAGGGGTTAACCTACATCAAATTTTTAATTTCACCTCCAAAACAGGTATGCTGCTACATATGCACCCGCAATCCCAGGCCACGAGGAGGCTTCGGTAGAGGTCGCAGAAGCGTTCGTTCCAGAGGTGGAGGAGAGTACGTCACAAAACATTTTTTTAAGAAATCGAAGCAGTACACATTGTAGTTCAAGGTCAAAAATTCAAGTACATTTTAATTTCAAAATTAATATTTATTCCACTGTAGCAGTATCCGAATGAAATCAAGATCAATCCGAAGATCAGTCCGAACTTCACAGCGCTCAGCTGATTCCGCAGTTTCTACGAAGCGTTCGGCGGATTCCGGGCCTTCAGTTGATTCTATGAATTCTATGGTCTCAGATCCTGGAATGTATGTCCTCTAAAATCAATCACATGACTCTTCCAGCCAAAAACCGCGACTCCAAAAACAGTGACACCAAAAATAGCGACACGCTATAACCTAACCTAACCTGAAGTGTTGCGATTTTTTGGTGTGTCGTGATTTTTGTGCCGCGGTTTTTGGAGTCGCGGTTTTTGCCTGTTACACACATGAGTTTTATTGTCATTTCTAAATTACAATATTACATGAAGGATCTCACTCAGCCATCAACGAGCTCACCCGCTCCAGCGCAATCAGCCCTTCTCAGCATCAATGCCACGGACAACACAACCGCGCAGCATCCCGCATCCCGCACGCTATGTACCGGTGCGTTCAATATTTAAGATTACAGCAAAATTTTCAACTTTTATGTTTATCACTTTTCAAAATCAGTTGTTTTGTATTTAAAAGCGTTCTAGCATATCCGCCGAACCAGAACTACTTCCAACACCAACTGCGCTCCAGAATTTACCAGTTCTGTACAACAGATACGCTGAAGAAGTTTCTTACGAGTTGGACGAAGAGATTCCGGATCCGGATCTTTACGATTGCACTATTGAGGATGATGAAATGGAAGATCAATTTGAGGAAGCGCTTCCAATGCCAACAATTTGTAGAAGCAGAATGCGAGAACAACCGGAAGAATATTATGTAAAGGAATTACGATTTTGAGCAGCAAAACTGTTCGGAATTCAGAATTTTATTGATAAATCGATTTTACGTATACAAACTAGCCTCCAGACGAAGATGAGCTTGAATATTATGACGAGGAAGAAGAAGACTACGATGAAGACTATGATGACGAATACGAAGTTGAAAATGTGGAACGACGCCCAGTTCCAATATGGCTGTGTTCGTTTCTGGTCGTAGGCTATATCATTGGAGGAGCATTTCTGTTTAGCAACTGGGAGAAATGGAACATGCTGGATTCGGCCTATTTCTGCGTTATCACATTGACGACTATTGGATTCGGCGATTTCGTTCCTGAAACTTATAATGCTGAAGTAGGTATATTGAAAACGAACCAGAACTTTAACGGATGCTGTATTCATCGGTCCGAGTTTCAAATTTTTGTCCACCAATCAATTTTTATGTCAATAGCTTGATTTCGTCATCGTACGAATTCGCATTTGCATGCCCAGCACAAATACAATATAAGGTTTAAAATCATTCAAAATTCACCCGACTGGAAATGTGCACCATCCGTTGAAGTAGCTGTGAGCGTAGCGTACCTTTGTCAGCATTATGATTGGAATTTTTAAACTTGCCTTAATTTTATATTTTTTCAGGCGAGCATAGCACTCTGTTCCTTATATCTCTTGGTCGGAATAGCACTTCTAGCCATGAGCTTTAATCTGGTCCAGGAGCAAGTGATTACAAAGTTCAGAAACTTGGCAATACGGCTGGGAATTTTGAGAGAGGAAGAAACATAACACAAAATTTGAAAAATCAATCATCAATTGTAATAATTCTAATACTTGAAATTAAAAGTGCAAAATACATAGATGGAAATAGATGCAAATAGAAAGAACAGACGCATTCACGTGAATTTGTATTTGTGCAGTCTGGAACAGGAACAATAAGCGTAGCCCAACCACTGACGACAGCTAATATGCTGGTACAGTCCAGACCATTGCAGATCATTGTAGACCGCTACAAATCACAGTAGAACAGCCTTAAGCAATGTAAATCACTGTAGACTACTGCAGACCAATGAAAACTACTGTGGACCAGTATAGACCAATCAAGACTCCTGCAGACTAGCGAAGACCTCTGTAAACTACAGCGAAGACCCACACGTAGACCCTTGTAGACCAAGTGTAGACCGATACAGACTAATGAAAATCCTGTAGACCACTGTAGATCACGGTTAAACAATCTAGAGAGAACAGATAAAAGATGCATTTCTGTAGAAATCGTATGAAATCCGATATATCGTTTGAAATCGTATGAAAGCCGATTTATCATTCATCGTTTGAAATCGTATGAAAGCTGATTTATCGTTTGAAATTGTATGAGAGCTGATTTACCGTTTGAAATCGTATGAATGCAGATACTTCCTTGATTGAGTCGTACAGAACTGCTTGCATGCAAGTTCAGGAACAATTAAAAAAAACAATACAAACCAAAATTAAAATATTACAGGAAAATTAATTTTAGAAGCCTTTATAGATATGCGGTCAACTAGCAGGAAGCCGCTCTGTACAATTCCACCTATCTGCCATTGCCATTTGCCATGTGTAGAAACTCGTACATATAAAAAATAACATATGGTACGACGCTACTTTGTGAACACAAGTGTTTCTCGGGAACACGAGATGAAGGAGAGATACAATAGCTGAATAGAGATTATGCAAAACAAGAAGAATGTCCGGATTAATTCTCAAATAACATATACATACACTTGTATGAATTGAATTGCATTTAAAAACCAGCCACTTTCTCCAATCTTCCCAAGATGGATTCATTTAATAATTTATTTATTTACTTGGACCATTATTCTCGTGGCCCTGCACTATTTCAATAAATTCCAAAATCCTGTTCAAATAAAGCTTTAAAAACAACACCAATGAACCAAATTCTGAATTTATTTAGTCATAAACGTGATACGTGATATACCTTGCTTTTAGTGCATGCATAAATACAATACAACCAATTAACTCATTTAATCCTTCACAAGTGTTCCTCTCGGACTTGGAAAATAACTCAGGCAAAGGCATTTTGCCTAGTTAGCCCTACCCAGCTACGTTGCCAAAGCTCAGTACACAGTAGTCTTGAGTTCAAATTGCATATTCACCGTCAAACAAGTTTGTATTAGGTCATCCAAGCCTTCCATTTTGTTTCCCAGAACAAGGTCATGACAGCAAGAGCGTTCCACTAATCTGACGTCATTCCAGTTCATCAACCATATTACGTGTCAGGCCAAAATGTGGACATAAGCTCGTTTCTACAGTATTCAAACTCAAAACCTCAACTTATAATTGTTCTCCGTCAATGGAGGACCTGGAGGCAGAATCGAGCGTAGAAACGACAGACGTCAGTAATACTGACTCGTCTGTTGTTGTTACCTCTGCAGCTTCCAAGCATCATGTCGTCCTGAATTTTCTCCTTCACACATCCCGTGGATTGACAATTCTCGTGAGTTCCGGTTCAGTGATCCTGGTCCTCATGTTGGGCCTCTCCATCTACTTATGTGCAAGGTGCTTGAGGGGCAGGAAGAGTGACAACCGTGGGACGGTCTACTCAAATGCCTCCAGTGTCCCTGAACTCGTCTTTGACGAAGTTGCTGGACGACATTTGAATAAGTACTCCAAAAAAGCTGGAGTTGGTTCAAGGAAAATGATTCCGCATAAGAATATTATTACGCCGGAGCGTACGATTGAATTTACTGTGCCAACGGTGAGTGCCATAAAATAATTTCAAAGATTTATATTTTAATTTTTGATTTTTGTGTAGATTTCACTTCACGCCCAAGCGAAATCTAGAGAATCACTGCTCGCCTTCCCCTCAACATCTGGAATGTCCAGTGACGCTTTTTGCAGTAGTCGGGTGCCCATGATTGAAACCCAATTCTTTCCTCAGTTTCACTTGGAAGATGGAACTTTAGCCCAAGTCGGATTTAGTCTTCATTATGATGTGGTCAATCAGATGCTCCGTATTCGAATTCTGGGTGGAAACAGTTTTCCGGAAGAAGGAGACCTAATTTATTCCGTTCAAGTCAAAATTTATCCTGGACGAGGAGGGAAGCAGAAAACAAAGGAATTTCCTGGACCGAACCCAATTTATAATCAGGATTTCAATTTTCATGTACGTGGAAACGTTCTGCAGACGAAAGTGCTGAAATTGCGTGTGCTCGGGTCTACACCGGGGATTATTCATGCGAAGAGTTTGTTGGGAGTTGTGAATATGGCGATGAAGGATATTCCAGCAGTTAATCATAAGGATGAGCAAGCGGATTTTAGAACAGGAGAAATCTGGAAGCAGCTTGAGCACCCGTCAAGTGCTGGGGAAGGGGTTAGATTGGATGTGTCGCTCAAATGGACGGATGAACCGAATCCTGGGCTTCTTGTTTTGAAAATTAGGGAAGCTTATGGACTTCATGAAATTATGGAAGCGGAATACAGTAAGATTTAGAATTTTTAAAATTCAAATTGGAAAAGGTTTACGAAATTGTTCAAATGAAAAAAAAATTGATTATCTTCTCAGATTGGGTTTCAGGAAACCCAAATTAAGGAAAGGGTCGAATGCGCTAAAAATGGGTCCAAATCCAAACGCAATAAACATATCCAACAAAAATGAAAAATTTGCAGCAAAAACTAGATTTTGATGCAAAAATACGTTTGTGAATGTTAAAAGTCAATACTTGAGGAAAAATCCATTCGCACAAGTTTTAGAAGTGCAAAAACTGTTGCGAAACGTATAATCAAAATCAAACTGCGAAAATAGACAATACCTGACAAGATATTGCAAATAGCTGAAATGCAGTGAACAATTTCAAGCAGAAAACTATTAAAACAGAAAAAATTATTTATAATATTGCAAATTTATGCAGCAAAAGTAAAAAGATTTTCAAAAATTCCAAAATAAGCACCAAAATTTTAAAAAATATGCAAATATGCACTAAAATCATAAAATGTGCAGTAATATGCAGTGACGAATTTGGTAGTTTGCGTCAAGCCGATACAGCTCGTTGAAAATTGAGAATTCTGCGGTATGCCCTCAAAAAATATGTATTGCCCAATCAAAAGCGAATTTAAAACTAAAGTTATATCCACTACATGTCAAGTTCTTAATTAATTCTCATCACACCCGTAAAAAGTCTTTTAGAAATTGTCTTAACGAAATATTTAAATGGAAATTATCAGCCAATTGCACGAATTTGGTGTCTGGGCTTCAGGTTGGATTCTTGTATCCAGAATACATAAATTAGCCATATACTGAGTATAGTAAATAGATGCTATTTAAGAGCGTTCAAAAAATTAAATTGTATTTATAGCAACGACCTACGTGAAAGTGACCTTACAAGAACAAGGGAAAAGCGTCAAATCCAAGAAGACGAGGCTGATACGCTGGGGATCCTTGCCAAATTACGATGACACGTTCGTGGTGACCATTCCACATGAACTCTTGAGTCAAATATCATTCAACCTAACGCTAATTGCCAGAGGACGTCTGGGTAAATTCAAAATGCACGTAACAGAAATAGTCAGAGTGTATATGCAATACGATATGTGATACGGATAATTTGCTGTTCTGTCTTTTCAGGGTCAAAAGTGATTGTAGGAAAAGTCAATATTGGCGCAATCCCATATGCCAATCCACAATCGGGTTCAACGTCAGGAAACGAGATATGGGAAGACATGATTCATAAGCCGAACGTTGAAACGAGTCGTTGGCTTCATCTGCTACCCTAATGATAGACAGCTGGATCGAGAATCTTCTGATTCGGATTCAATAACCTCGACACTCAACTCTGATTCAACCCAAAAATATAAACATTTGATTTGACGTGAAAAGTTCATTTCTCTAAACGCCAGACAAACCGTCTCACAAGTCATTACGTATTTGGAACTTGGAACTGCCTATCCAGATCATTTGTCATGTCATATGACAGCAGCTTTGATCTCTGACCGGACCAGTGACGTTGGAGTCGAGAGGCATTTGAACTCAATTTTCTAAACTGTGATTTACTTTTCGGAATTGAAACAATATGACAACGAGCGGAGCTAATAAATGGATTTCATAACATTGGATTACTATTAGTCGTGCTTTGGCGACACTAAATGAATTTCCAGATTCTCTTTCTCAATATTGGTTACTATTTGTTATGAATTCTCAATTTACAAGATTATTTAAACAGGACTCAATAAAAAACTGGTACAGTGCATGGTGCACGCCAACTTGTCTGCCAGAGTTGGAGACGCTAACTTTTTTGCCATTTGTCTCAGTTGAAAACCTGCATGCGGCAGCTTAGCCGAAGGATGTATTTATGTAAGATGTAACACCCAAATAGACAGAAATACGTACTTTTACGGGTATCCAATACCAAACCATTATTTTATTCGATTTTTGTTATTATTTTTTTATTTTACAATACGCATTCACACGCAGAGTTTTGGACCTTAGACAACTACGAATCTTTTTTAATTTGGCGCATTTTACGTGAATTTCAATGCATAGGCAGCAGCGGTCGGATGACCTGCTCAATGGCGTCAACCCACGCGTGTCTCCACTTTCCACTGTATACCAGTGCAAACCAATTTAAACCATCGTAGAACAGTGCAAACCAATGTACAGTAAAACAAATGTAGACCAGTACAAACCAATGTAAACAATTTTAGACCAGCATATACAATTGGAAACCATTGCAACCCAGAACAAACCAATTTAAATCGTTTTAGACCAAAGCAAACCTGTAAACCATTGTAGACCAGTTCAAAACAATCTAAACCATTGAAGGCCAGTGAAAAACAATTTAAACCATTTGATACCAATGCCAACCAAATTGACCTTTGTAGACCAGTACTGAGAACCTATAAACCATTGTAGGCCAATACAAAACCAATTTAAACCATTGTAAACCAGTGTCAACCAATGAAAACGATTATAGATCACTGTAAACCGAATCCCGGGTATTACGACGAGGGACTCTTTGCCGATGACATGTTTTGCCGATGGACTCTTTGCCGGGGGGATATT
>JAQFXZ010000484.1:0-19116 GCA_034694025.1 Ceratophysella scotica | reverse complement strand
AGCAACTACCTCCTTCGGCTTATGGCCTAATTTATGAATTCTAAATTTATAAATTTTTTGATACCCAAATTCTTCCGGAAAAGTCTAGTTTTCTTCCTGAAATATCAATGTTTTTGGTAACCAAAATCTTCCGGAAAAAATCAGTTTTTCCCTGAAATATCAATAATTTTGTAAACCAAATTCTTCCTGAAAAGTCAAGTTTTTTCTGGGCGAATAATGTTTACCCAAAAAAATAAGGGTCAAAAAGAGCCGAAACAATAAAAATGCGACCCAAACTTTAAAGGCAGTTACTTTTCTCGCGAGTTTTGGCAGAGCCCAGCCTAAGCTAACCTAATCTGCTTACGTTTTTGTCTTGGTGTTCATTACTTGACCATTTTTTGCTTTCAATGCTTTGTTCACTTTTGCATTCCTTACGTGCAAAAGTCTTGAACGAAATACCATTAGGAAAGAAATCGTGTAAATCATATTAGTATGACGTGACTTGGGGTTTTTAAAGTGATGAATTCAATTAAATTTGCTATTCAGATGTTTTTAACAATTGTCATCAGCTGTGAAATTTTTAATTTTCCGTATTAAAGGCAATTAAAGTGTTGCCAGTTTGCTGCACAGATTAGTCAACTTTGCCCATCTAGTTATCGTTGCGTCATGACAATTGAGCTTTCTACAATTTTACAAATTGGTCGTATCCGATCGAATTTAATGCATATCCTAAAACGCAGAGTCTGAAGAGAAGGGTCATTTACCAAGCTGGTAAAGAATCGGCTAGCTTTGCTTTCAATATAATATCGCCTCTGGTCAATATCAACAGTAAAATATTTTGTAACTTTCCCTTGTCGAATTTATCAGAAAATAGTTAAACCATAGCCTGAACATCCGAGCTCGTAATTCATGTTCATGTTTAGGTTTGCTAGCATTAAATTGCCCACTGCACGCAAATACCGATTAATTGTTAACAAAATGCTTCGGACTTCGAGCGAGTTGGGGCTCTGGTCTAACATCAACGCGTAGATAGACGGAGAAGGCTCAACAAAGTGCTTACTGAGCTGGAGAGAAGTCAGAATTATTGACCGAGCCTTGTAAGTTGTCCCTACATAATGGTAATGGTGCTGGAACTGAATAGAATTAATCGTTCCCCATCCTTACTCACCCAGTTTCTATGTTCCGAGGAAAGTCAAGTGAAAGTTGCAAGGGTATTCACTAGTGGGAATTGGTGATTCGAGATAATGTCTCCTGTGGCGCGTATGATCACTGGGCTCTATTGCCACCAAGAACGTTATACGTTTCACGCTACTTTGTTTAGTTTAGGTCACTCACAACCTGAGCTGAGACTATTATTTCACTTCAGGTTGTGCACTAAATCACTTCAAATTCCATTCGATCTTCTGAACTTTAGAAAAGACATTTTTGAACCATAATTTAAAGCTTAGTGGAATACGAGGGCTGCTTCATTTATTGTGACAGTTTTTTGAAAAGCTGTTAAGGAGACAAAAATAAAGAATTAGGCTGAAACTTTCATCACACAAATTATCCATTTGGACAGTTTTTATTATATTGCACTATTATATTGATTAGTTAATTGTTTTGTTTCTTTAAATTTTTTTAAATTCAAAATCCTTGCCAACCCAATTTTTTGTCAAGTATTTCCAAACTTAAGAAAATTGATTGTTGATTAACGTTTTAAGAGATTTCACCAAATGGTACGGACAAAGTAATATATTTTGCAAATTTCCAAAAATCAATTGGTTTTGCTGTCAATTTTTAACAAAAGGCTTTTAAAAAGGAGCTGGACGTTACTTCATGGAAATTTATTCACATCGTATGAATCGCATTGTCTTGGCGGAAGCGTATCCTCTGATTACTCAAATACACATGAAAAATAAGATAAAAAAGTTAAATGGAAAAAGCAAACAAAAGATACTGAAAAATTGGAAAAAATGACTAAAATTATAATAAAACTGTCTATATGTATATTTCCCCAATTTTTTGCTGCAATGTAACTTATCTATTACTTTAAATGCGAAAGTTTCTGCCCAATCGGGCCCAATCGATTTATTTGTATTTTTTTTTACAGCTTTTAAAAGAACTGTCAAAATTAATGAAACAACCCTCGTACTGCAGAACAAGATTTACCAGGAATTCTGTCAATCCCATTTATGGAAGTTTGATTCACTGCATTTGAAATATAATGTTCAATATATAAATCTGATTTTCTGGATGCAACTGAACAGAACGGTAAAATTCGATTTTGAAGCACTTCATGCAATTGAAGGACGTGGCACTAAATCTCAGCACAGGAGTGTTCACACTTTTTGTGTTTACTTTCTAGGCCACATGTCGTTTGATCTGTCCCAAAATGGAATTCTATCGCTCAATTTCACTCCCAAATTGAAAAAGTATCTCGACTTGCCACATCGTCAATCATCTTTGCTCAACAGATCGTTCAAATAACTTTATTTGTACTGTTCACTGTTCACTTCATTACTTTCCAAGTGAATTCTCTCTAAGTGACAAAAGAAGATGATACTAATATTTTCTACCCATATACACATACACATGCAAGTCCAAGTTAAATGTAGGAAATAGGGAGGATTGGTGAAAGTAGCTCAATATGGATCAAATGCACAAGTTTATTGTTCTCTCCCAAAGTCCCATCTGCAGATGCTTTGCAGAAAAGATGAGTAGAAGTGAAGTGAGAGTCAATCTCTGGAGACAGTTCACAAACACAATTTATTATCCGATGCTTTCTTCCAGCCATGTCACTGACTTTTGTCCGGCGATACTCAATTCGTCACATACTCGTATGAGCCCTGAGTCTTCTGAACACCACACGTCACTGTATTTGGTATCTGTTAGTTAGGTACACAACATAAGCCTTCTATTAAGCCCTACATAATATTTGAGATTATTCAGAACATGTCATTGGTTTGAAATTGAAGCAATACTTTCGTGTAGTAGACTACTGTATACCCGATTTAATTGAAATATTGTATTTTAAATTACATTTATGGAAAATACACAAATTTATTCCAACATTAGGATATAAATGATAGGATGAATCTTGAGTTAAACAGTGACTACCATAGATGGGTACATTGCCTTCGCCTTCGCCTTCACAAAGGCGAGTGCGAGTACGTAGGCACCTGTTTTTGGGTCGTGAAGGCGAAGGCTGAAGGCTAAATTCTTAGCCTTCATGTCTTCGTGAAGGCGACAACTTTGCTCATCAATGGTGCCTACAGAGATTTATTAAAATACAAAGCCATGCTTTTAGAGCGTTAAAATTTGAAGCACTGGAATCGGCAAAATCCCACAATTTTGACGCGCTTTTTTTTCAAAATAGATTTGACAACCTTCTTATATTGTACGAGTATGCTATGCAAGTTACCATAAAATTTTCAGGATAGTATTTTTTAAGTTCCAACCGGAAAATACAAACGAGAATAGCTTTGAATCGAAAGCCTTCAAAACACAAAATACGAAACCATTCCTTGTGAAAAACATATAAAAGTCGGGTAATTTAAACATGTTGTGTATAAATTTTAACTAAACATGTTTATTGCTGATAGATGGTGCTTCAATACAGGATCATATGCATGCTGGTCAATATAGGAGACCTAAAGTGAATGTCAATGTTTCAAAATAAAAGCTTTACAGGTATTTTGGCACTAAAATTCTTAAGCTTTGCTCAGGGAATCCAAACCATTTTACCTTGGAAGGAACGCTCCTTTTAATTAAAAAAATATTAGGACAATACTGCAATCCCACAAATTTTCTAGTTTTAAATGGTTTCAAAACAGGTCAGAGTAATCGGATTTTTATTAAAAATAAGAACTTTTGAAGCGTTCAATGTTTTGAATTTTGCTTGATTGAGTTTAGAAGAGATATCCGGCTGTTGTATTCTGTAAATACGAATTTTAAAAAGCATATTTTATATCAAATCCTTACATATTTATTTTATTTTCATAAAGCCTTCAATTAGCATGTACAGTGATATAGGTAATTGCATAAATATGGGACGTCAGCTGTGAAACATAAATATACACCTACATTGGTGAGTTTTACAGAAGAAGCATTTTCCAGGTATTACCTTAAAACTTAAAACAAATGTTGATCTTTAAATATAGATAGTCAAGTCATTACTCCTTACACTTCCACCCGTGGAGCTCAGAGCAGTTATTGCATCACAGCTTTCAGTCTTGCGTTCCATTTTAGACATTTTTGGTTTAAAGGGATTTTTATTGTTTGTTTTCTGGGTTACTGGGATTTTGGTCAAAAATATCGTGAACGAAGTGGAAATGTCAAGCAATGGCGTGGGTGTCAAAGACCTCAGTTGTCTCCTCGTGTACTGATTTCGATTTTTTAAATCGACTTTTCGCCGTAGTTTCAGATCCTGAAGCTTGAGAAGGATCAGAACTCAGAACTAGACTTTCCAACCGATCCTACTGCTGAAAAGACATACGAGTGAAAGTGAAACGTATTTCCTCTCTTTGACGGTGTTGGTATGGTATACGCGGAAATGACATTTTCTCTTCGCTGCACTTACAGTAATTTCCTAGTTTCCTCTCACAGTTATACCGCACTCCCGGAATTCTAGTGTGAGCAACCCCCATATTATTCTTCTCACTCCATACCAAATTGGAGGGAAGTGAGCCTAATGAGAACGAAAGGGTAATGGCTAACGGCCATGAACTTGAGTAGCCAGTGCACTGGTTTCTATATGCAGCCCATCACAAGTTGGCCAACCAACGAAAATGCTCAGAGAATCATGTCAGCTTTCCCCACGAATCTTTCCAATGCACTGAATTCGGAATCGGTCATTTTGGCAAGAGTCACTGAGACAAAACCAAAACCCAATCAATTTTTACGTTTTGTCCAATGATTTTATATCAAACTTTAAAATATGAAATTGTAAAATATCATGGGCTTAAGATTAAATAATAATTTAAATTCCACATTAAATACTACAATTAAACTATTGAAACTATTGACGTACTTGTGAAAGGGCCAAAAGTCAAAACAATAAGAGCCAAAACAATAAAGACCAGCCAAAGACCTAACTAACGTAAACGAGCACTACTTGTTTTGTGTTTCGACAGAATCTATTTTAACCTAACGTCATTTTAATGGTGTCTAATGTGTTGACCGGTTTTTAGCCTTTTCTTGGCGTTTTTGGTTTGCCCGTACCGTTTTTACGTGCCTCGAGCACAATCAACCCAATACTAATAAACAGCGAGTCACAGCAAATACAGGGTGAAAATTGCGAAGCATCGGTTCGAAGCACCTGGTTAATACAAGTATACACCTCATAAATCATAAGAACACAGTTGGAGATGTCTACTGATCAACTCTAGCAAAGTAAAGCAGAAACCACAAATAATAAGCGTGTAAAAACAGTTTTGTCCAACCAAGTGGCTTCTGCCCAATCGTCCTGGAATCAATGAACTTAATCTGCAGTCTTGGGATTGGAACCATAGTGTTTGGTCTGGACTGGATTGAAACGGCTGATCAACTGTTTCATGTGATGAGAGCATGGTTATGGGGTGTTGCCGTGCTGTTGGAGGAATTTAAATTGATCTCATGTGCTCAGTAGTGGTGGGTATCTGAAATTGAAAGACTTTCATTCTCATGTGAAAAGGGAATTAGGTGTAGTAATCACGTATGTCATTCCCATGCAGAGATACCATTCACCCCCTGACCTTGGTCTTCATTACCTGATGCAGCCGTTTCTTGTCAATAAGAATTAGGCAGCTGAGTGTACATTGGGAATCATTTTAAGTTGAAGAAAATTTAACCAAGTTTCCCAAGAACACGGAAAGTTGGGAGACAAAAGTTCTAAATTAGGTTTATTTTCATCAACCCTTCACCTCAAAAGGTTTCATTAAGGACTTTTTTCGCCGAGTTCTAGCTTCTGGCCGAAAAAAAATTATTCATTAACCAGTCCCGAATAAGTAAGAATTCCTTCCGTGTTGTTAAACTCCGAGTTGGAGTCTGGGCTTGCATGCTAGGTTGAACACGTCAAGGATATGCTTCCAGTATTTTGACCTGTCTATACCGAGAAAGGCTCATTTAGGTTATAAAGCGATGGAGTGCGTGAAGCTTGAGCAAAATGAAGTTAAAGTTCAAAAACTCGGACAGGGTCTCCTGGCGGAAGCAGGTGCTTAATCACAAGGGCTCAATCTTTCATTACTTGAAAATTGTTTTATTTTATTAAAATTAAATACGTGTAGTGAGTTGGTGAGGTGAAGGTCTGTGAAGCCGAAGGACGGAATGGTTCCAGAGGCTCATGTATGAGCCCGAGTCCATTTATATGCAAAAATGGATCTCCATATAGAAGGGAAGTGAGGTGGCAAGAGTGTCTAAGGATAAAATTGAAAGCAATAGAAAAGCCGAGCCCGAGTTCTCGGCTGCACATGGAGACTATTAGACGGAGAAATGAAGTCAAGTGAGGACGAGACGTAATCTCGACTTCAGTCTCCGCATAGTACGGACAGCCGAAGAAAGAAGCGGGAGCCGAGTGTCTAATACAATAATGTGGTGTGAAAGAGAGATTGGGTGACACGAGCAGGAGATACATGAGCATATCACCAGCCCTCCACCCTTCTAGCCTCCATACCGCTTTCCTCGCAACTATTCCGCCTCCCAATGCTTGCACTATCCTTAAATGTCTTGGGAGTCCATTTTTGAAGTAGGTATCGTTTTGGTGTACATGTTCTACTAAGGCTTTTGAAGTTTTCAGGTCACAGCGACGGAAAACCTTTTTCTAGCGAAACGCAGAGAAAGTGTTAACACGGCAAATCTAACATTCCAAGGTCAAATTTAACCAAGCCCTTATGCTATTTCGCCTCCAGCGTTGCCTCCGCGGTTTAATTCATTTCCCCAATAGTTAGGTTAAGGGTGTTGGGACGCCGCAGATATTGATTTTTCGATTTAATTTAATCTTAAACCCCGACAAGCCTAACCTAACCATAAATAACCGAGCTCAAAGCTCAACTTGAATTAAATCACACTCCATGCGAGGTAAAAATCAGGGATAGGCAATACATATATATTATACATGTATTTTCAAAATCCTGTATTACAATACGTATTCTATATACATTTTTGAGTGTTTTTTTTTGTATTTTTTTTATTTTCGTAGTACTGAAGTATTTTGTATTTTGAACCATTTTCGTGCCATTGGATATTGGGTACCTATCACAATACTTTTAAGTTAATAAAACGGCAAACTAGGCGTGCGTGCCTCACTTTTCGGTATTTTTACTTCAGTAGATTGTTCTGTCACCAGAAATGCATATTATCATTATGGGTTAATTTATTTTATGAACTCTTGAAGATTGAATTTTCTCTTTGAAAGCATTATATTCTTATGGTATTCGATAATTTGTAATTTAAGAATAGTATTTTAAATACTTACAGAAGTTCCGGATTTTGTTGTACTTTAGATACAGGTATTTGAAATACTTTAACGTATTTAAATACATGTATATTGTGTGTTGTATTTTAGCGAACAAGAGTATTTTAATTTAAGCATTGTATTTTTGGCCAAAATGTTACTCTTAAAAGTATTTTGAAAATACTTTTTCAAGTATTTTGCCTAACCCTGGTATCAATAGAAACGGTAGTTGAAGACGACAGTCGCCGTGCAGGCGACAGCAGGCTCCAACGCTGGGAGGCAAACCTGGAGGCGACACTTCGAAATATTGTTAGAAAAAGAGTGAATAGGATTAATAATTGTTATATTTTTGAACCTGGCAGATTGATTTGCCCTCCTTTTTGAAAAATCGCTGAGTGAATCTGATTGTCTTCAAAACCGTCATTTACACTCTTGAATTCACGCTAATTGGCTTGAAATTCGAAGTAGGTTATTCTGTCAGAATCGATTTAGCCCAACTTTTTGACTTTGAACTTGCGCTTGAAAGGAATATACTGAAGTTGCTTGTTTGTTTTGAATACGCTCATATTCAATATGCATTCTTTGCTAATAAACATATCACAGCAGCGGTTCTCAGTTCTAACGAAGTTCAGGTTTTTGCGTTCGAACCAACAGCTGCCGAGCAACTCGGCACATGGGGTGAATGAGAGTGTTTTCTCATCGTGACAGAGAATAGGTTAGAGAAAGTGGAGCCAATGTCAAATGTTTTCCGAAAAGATAATGTATTTGGGACGATGTTATGTTTCCCGAAAGTACCCGTTTAACATGCGACACAGAACTCTGGCACAGACATTGGCCAGTCTCGTATTGGTCCAAGGCTTCATATGGCACCTTGCCACCCACGATTTCTTCTTGGGATAAGATCCCATTTTGAGCCATTCATCCCCATTGCTTTCTCTTGAAATCTATTCCTCTTCTTGAGTATATTGAGAACAGAATAGAGTACCAATAATTCAGCATTTCTCCGCTGACAACCGTCAAATTGCAAAGCCATTCGCTTATTAATTACCTCCTTGTCATGCGACTAACAACTTTGGGGATGATATACAAGTTGAATGGTCTGGACTGCTTATAAAACATTCCAAAGTACCTGTTAGCCTTCTAATGGTACTTTGCGTTGCCTACTGAACTGAGACAGAATCGATTATAGGATGATTTGTCCCCGTTTAGGACCGCCCCTCCGACTAATGTCTAGGCGGTGAGAAAGGCCAAATCCTGGTCTGCTTCCTTCGGCCCTAAAGAACTGAGGTCTGTTTCTTGAAATGAATTATGGATGAATGTGAGAATCCAGACAGAAGGAAGTAAAATCAAGTTGGGCTTTACGGAATAAAACGCCAAGCTTTCTGAAAGTGGCCGAAGAAATGTGATATGAAAACTTGATTGTTGTTTTGAAATATGAAGTAGAAAAAGTCTGCATTCTATTGTCCTGCCTTCAGCACCAAACTACACAACCATTTGAATTATTGTCGAAATTTCAATTCAGAATAAACAAGCTTACTAGGGCTCTTTTGTGATCCCAGTGCATAATGGTAGAACAGCAGAAGCAGCACGAATTCAGAAATCGACGTCTTGAATCGGCTGTCACGAAAGCAGGGCTGGTCAATTTTTAAAATCATTGGCCAAGATCACCTAAAATTCGCCTTAAAAACTCCAAATCAAAATCAAGTCGCTTTTAGCCGTCAAAATCAAATTATAAAATCAAAATCAACAATGTTTTTGATTTACAATAGTGATTTTGAAATTAAATTGTTTTTTAAAATAGAAAATCCAGCTTAAGATCGTGATTTTTCAGGTCGAAATAACATTTTTTTAAAAACCAAAATACAAAATCTGATCATTTGTTCAAAATCAAAATCCGAAAATCAAAATCCTTTAGTATCCAAAAGCAAGATTTTAAAATCATGATTTTCAAAATCAAATGCTTTTTTTTGCCCAGCCCTGCACAACAGGGACACAGCACACGTGTGAATCAGCTTTTTCTGAAATGAACAACAATTAAAATAATTGCTAATTTCCAAACAGTGCGTAGTTATAGAAAGCACCGATTTGATGATTCTTGACAGCCATACAGACACATAGTCTAGGTTCCATTAATGCGCAGAAAGTGGCAGGCCCCAGAGATTCGTGAAGGGTTCAAGGTTCATTGGTTTAAGATCTTCTAAAGGCAGAAGACGCTTCACTTTCTCCAAGGTCCTTCATGTATTTTCACCTTTTACTTTGGCAATGCTGGCCATCCCATTCCCAGCCCAGCTGGAAACTGGAGATGAAACTTTAGAGGGATCAATCACTCACACGATTATTGTATATGTGTATATGACACCACAATCTAACTTCTCCAATTCTATACTATATGCATTCAGGAAACTCACTCAAATAACTATGGGAAAGTATTTCCATTTCCAACGGCTTTACCTTGAACTCGGGTTCATAAACCTCAGGCCTATCTTCAGGAATCAAAGATATAGACTGGCTCAAATTCTTCAAATTGTGGTTCGGAACTCACTGCAATACAGTAGAGTAGCAAATACTAAATACTGTCTTAGCATCATTTCTTTTGGCTTGACGGAAAATACTGTAGTGTTGAATCTTTGTCGGAAAACCTTACTTAACCGAATACCTACCTAATCCAACATATTCTAAAGTAAACTAAACAACACACAAGAACAAATGGTGAAGTAAAAATGTGTTGTAAACAGATTTAATCACAAATGTTGCATTTTTTGACGGTAATAAAAAAATTCCCTTTAAATATTTTCTAAGTGTTCAATTCAAAGCGTATGATTGCAGTTCGACCAGGAATATTTCGTATTGTATTCGGAAGGTTGTGGTTAATGTATGTCCGTTGTCGGAGCTGGTAGTGATTCACTATTAGATATTGCATGGGTTCGGCTTCCATTGATTGACAGCTCACATTGACGAAGCTGCTTGTGCTAGTATTAACTTTTCACTTAGGATCTGTCAAACCTATCCATCTAATATCAGATGTCGAGACGGGTAGCTGTACATCGAGCTTCCAATGCCTCAAGTTTCAATAGAACTATTGTATTTTGAAACGGAACAATATGATTATTCCACTGGAGTGATCCTATTGAGATTCAAACAAGCATTTGATATAGGGATCTTTGAACTTGATCAGGTTACAAACAACACTTTGTACTCTTCAATAAATTTTGATTTGGAATGGAAATCCTTTGGCATTGGCTGAACTTCAAACGCCTGTAAACGTCTGACGCGTATTTGTTCCTTGAAGTTGATATCTATTGACACGTATGCATTGAATTATTTCCAGATCACTCCTACATGCTGGCAGTGAGCGGGACGGAGGAACCAACCACGCCTTCGGCCTCACCGTCCAAACCTCGTGTCACTGTGAGTCTAGCCCATTCCAACAACACGCCGAACCACAATTCCTTACGCCGCAACATCACCTCCATCACTTCCATCAAGGCCTCAATTCGGCGAAATCACTCAACCCGACTCAGTAGCTCCAAGAAAAATTCCCAAATCCAGCTCCGTCAAACTCCAGGACTTCTTCTTCCGCCCGCCGGCCCAATTCAGACCAATCATCTCAACAGCTCCTTCAATCACCATAGTCAACCGGCCGGCCTTCTCCGCCGTTGTAACGTTGCCAAGTCTCTTCGGCGGAAGAAGCGAGTAATTCAAATGTTGGGCGTGGTCGTGGCGGAATTCTTTGTGTGCTGGATGCCGTTGTACGTGATGAACACGTGGTACTTGTTCAGTCCGATGGGTCTGTACAACATGATTGGGCCTCTGGGCGTCTCACTCATTCAGCTCCTGGCCTACTTCTCTTCATGCAGTAATCCCATTACCTACTGCTTCATGAACCGGGGATTCCGAATTGCTTTCTGCCACGTTTTCGGTTGTCATTGCGGACTTCGACGTCAGTCCTCCACGTCACACCGAAGTGACTCTCTCCGACTCACTAGGAACCGGAGTCTCTTCCATTCCACCTACAAGGCTTCCGACGACGTCTAGGCACCGCTTCACCTTAGTCACGTCAGCCCAGAACCCGCATCTCACCATTTCTCAAGACATTCAGACGGAAGTGGGGGCATATTCCACTTAACTCTTCTGTCGTGGGTGTACTCGTTTTACTCAATTAATGTGATTCGGATAGACAGGCTTTAAACTTGTCAGTAACTGTATGTACGTGAAGTTCTGTTTGTAAAATACTCCAGTCACAAAATACCCTAGAGAATTTATTTTTTAAAGCTTTTAGGGATTTCAATTGATGTGGTGACTCTGGTAGTAGTCTGAACGGTTGTTTAGCTATAAAATTCGTGTAAGTGGACTCCCAAGGTAGTGTATCTATTTTAAATATGAGAATTTATTGCTTCATCTGCTCGAGAGGAACGTATTTTCATTCCTCTCTGTAAACAATATAGGTTGTTCCATTGAAAACTGGATTTGCGAAAAAGTATCATATCTCCGGCTAAGATAAGCCAGAAAACATTCACCGAAAATATTCAGTCCGTCACTACTCTAATAAATCTCACAAATAAGATCTGTTTCAAATTTTGGCACACACTTCAAAAATAGCGTTTCGCCGCCATCATAAACATTTAACACCACCTTATAATTCTGAACCCCAATTTTTTAAAGCTAATTTGTAACTGTTAAGGAATCCCAAATGTATGGTCAAGAATGCTGTTGATGTGGGGAATGAGCAAAGGCTCTTCCATTTCTGGTCTGAGATCAAATTTAAAACTGACCAAATTACATGCCAAATACAATAAAAGGCATCACCAATCCACTTCATTATTCAAAAACTCATGGTTTGTATGTCTAAATTAATCAATATCATACAGTACGCAACGCCTGCTTCTAAAGAAGTTCCATTTCACAAATCATTGTTTATTTATCTATAGGAACTCCTCCGAAAAAATTTAATTCCCTTAAAATTCTTTTGAAAAATTGCTCTGATGAACCGAAACTAATTTGGCTACTTGATAAGATCTAATTCCATCAATAGGCGGGAAATTACATCAGTGTAAATTTTGCATAAGTAGGAAAGTAAAGATTTGTTAGATTTTCTACGTAATACTTATAAGCGAAATAAAATCCAGTTTTCGGTGGAGCAACCCTCGTAATGCTTGAATCAGGAACTTCTGCTTCTGTTGCTCAAACCATTCATTAAGGATATAATTTGTGGATTGTGTCCAAAACCAAGCCAATTCATTTTTAATTTCGAACTAGAGTCTTGACACAACTTCCTGTGCAAGGTTAACATTAAAATATCTCTTACAACAAAATAATTTAGTAGGTATTCGTTTAGAAGTACGGCCTCTGAAGGTTTAAGAAAATACCCTTGTGTGCTTTAACCTAATTTCCACCGCGTGTCGTTGAACGACGCCATAAGTTAATGTGTAGCTACCTCAGCGATATTTTGAAGGTAAATTTCGATAATTAGTATAAATTTCACTTCCCAGATAGGATGAACTGAACAGGTTGGTGGGAAGTGTAATATCCGTTCCAAACTTAAAAGTAGATAAAACGGAAAATTAACATTCCAATTAAGAAGTAGGAGCTTGCACGGTGAACCACAGCAACAATTTTTGAAGTAATACAAACTGTGAATATGTATAAATAACTAGGTATATTAAATTAATATTGAGCAAATTGAAGTGTTTAATATGGAAATTCAAAGCAAAAACTGTTATGCAAATATTTAAAAGCAGTATCGGTGCTGCAGATGTGCTATTGTGAGTTGGGATTGTGTTTCCTCAGTCTAGTGGTATTGTAATTAGCATTAGTTGTCGTTGTCGAGATAGTGACTCATTCGACGTCTTGCAACTGCTATTGAGGAAGGGAAATGCAAAACGCAAACTCGAATCCCTTAAAGTAAGATTCAAATTATTTCAATTAATTAATTCATTCAAATTATCTGTATGTGATTTTACGATTGTGTTATTACGAGATCAAGCAAGTCATGTACCTGTGCCAGTTACTCGCAAGAGTATGTACTAATCTCATGATTTCAAGTGTTTATATTCTAAGTAACTTTAAACTGTCAGAACATGTTAACTTAATTTCAATTTATTAATTAAAATAAGATTTAATTATATGTCGCAATGATATAAGTTCTCGTACTCGTAATTAATCTTTCTCTAGATAGATGTCATCTAATGTTTTAATGGTACCAAGGTAGGATAAGTTTGGTTTGAGGACGGAAATGATAAATGACGAGTTCAAGGAGTTACCCAAGTTTCCTCGACCTATTTCTCTAATTTCTAGTAAACAATGACATTGAAAGTTCGCATTAAACTTATCAGACCCAACGGTATTTGTCACATTTGATATGACATGTTTTAGCGCGTCAACAACCTCGTGATAATTTTAGGAGGACGCATTAAACTGGTCTGGCAGGGTATCAGGGTGTGTTTCAAGGTGATGCTTGCTTTATGACCTACGTTTATGTAATGTGAGGCTTGATTGATAAGTAGTTGTAGAATATGGAAATCTTATAACTTACTAACCACTATAGCTGGATTGCTCTAATTTTCTAGATATGTTCCTTCAAGGGTCAAGAAACGATCCCACAGGTGCCTCAGATCTGATATCAATCTTTTGTAAAATTATGAATTTTATTTCGAAAGTCACTTTTTGACCTCTTTTTCAGCGTTCTGATTGGAACTAAACGTGTTTCTGGTGAAGTATTTTTTGAATGTACCAAACAAGCTTTAGTGAAATGCAACTACGTCAGGACTGTAACAATGATGGATGACTTTGATGGATTCAAACTCATTTGTTGTCGAGTTATAAAATTTTAAAGTCAACGGTGATGCAGGGCCGGTCTCGTCGTAATGCATTTCCCATGCTAATTCTACTTTCATAAATTTAGGTCTGCCAAAGTTGCAGGCAACGCTAATGACAGGCTTTATGTTTCAGGTTAACATGGGTATACTTGAGCTTCATAATTGGTGCAAACCCAAATTTTGAATAAATAGGGATCCAGGTTATCCCGCAAAATATTTTCCATTGCAGCATTTTTGCCTTTTTGTTCTTTTTCAGGGGTTAAAAATTTTGGAACATTTTTGAAGAAAAAATCCTAATTTTCTAACAAATGAATATCAGATCTGAGGCAAAGGTGGGATCGTTTGTTAACCTTTAAAGGAACATATGTAGCAAATTAGAGCAATCCAGCTATATTGGTTAGTAAGTTAGAAGATTTCTGAAGTCTACAACTATTTATCAATCAAGCTTCGTAGGTATCAAATTCTTTCATCTTGGCTTAGGTACCTATTAGGAAAGACGTAGTAAACATACAAGCCCGTTTAGCTAAACTGCACTCATAATTTTTCTAAAGAATAACAGAATTTGTGTAAATCATTACCGATTCAAGAAATTGTAGCATATGGTTTTCGGATCAAGGAGATGAACTGAATTGGGATCTAAGCCCCACACACTTCTGGAACTGAGAGAAACCAATTTGTGTAAAACGTGAGAGGATTCGTGTTTCAAATAATGCAATCGTCACCTGGAAGCGCTTAACGGAATACTGAATGAAACAAGTTCACAGTATTCAACGTTTTGGGGTATGAGGGAATTCTTAGCTTAAGACAATGACAATTTACAACGACCTACATTCTGAAGCTACTTAGTTGTTCCGCGCAGTAGATTAAGGATCGAATAATATTTTTCAGTTTAAAGCCGTGCACGTTCGGGCAACCACGAATTCAATGGGATTGTACCGCTTGTTGATATAAGGTAATATTGACAAAAACCATATTGAAAGCACATTTTAAAACAAAAATGGATGAATAAAATATTGATTTGGCAAATTGAATCTGCATAAGGCATCAAGGTTGTGGCATATGTCTTTGATTTTAGATATCTGCTACCAATTATTGAAAGAATGGACTGGAGCAAGTACGACAATGTTTTGTTCTCGAGAAATGGATGCGCAATATAAAATCGCCGCCGGTTGAAGTTTCACAATGTACTCCCTCATCATAATACACAACACTAAACAAAATTCCCGAAACGACGTGGACCGTGGCTACTACGAGCTTAGCATGTGTGATGTCGATGATACGCGTAATGCCACGGTTGTTCAAGAAGAATTGAAAATAAAATGTAGCAAAAAATTCACTTAACTGGACTGCAAAAATAAACCACGCTCTACCTTTACATTTCATGATTTACCGATTTCAATATGTTCTCAATTTTCGACTATTTTATTTTACAATAGTAAAGCTTATTTTTCATTTCGGATAAAATGAATCTTTCCAATATTGGAACTTATAATCTTGTAATTTGGGAAAAAGTGTTGCCTGCATGGTTTTTGCTCATCAAACATGGAATTTTCTTTGTTCGGTCACATTTAGATATTTCCCTTCCCAACTACAAGAATCGTTTTGGCTTAAATTGTGAAAGATATCTTTGCAATTAAATAAGAAATTATAATATTGATACATTCAAAGGTCCTGTGACTAACTGATTTGTATTGCGTATACCATAAAATCTCCATACGTGTATTCTACATTTTGAGCTTTCAAATTTCTAAGCAACCGTTCACCCAACTACTACTGTATGTATATGGACTTCTTCAGTTTCAAATCAGTTTTGAGTAAGTATAAGTTTTCTCCGTATTTATGGCCTCAAATTCGAAATATTAATAAGTCCTTAGTTGGTCATTTGCAGTTATGTTGCATCTTTTTAAGTATCCTATATTATAGTTAGTTGGCATTTTTCTCATCAATGATTATTGTTGTAAAGAATGACACGTCCGGTAGATTCCACGGAATGCGCAACGGTAAATCCTACTCAGGAATTATACTCCATGGATGAGCTTTCTGTTTTTCTGTCGTGATTCGTGATTGTGATGATACGTATATATGATACACCGAAGATACAGTATATCTTCTTCGAATAGGTTAATTTATTTTATATCCTTCAAAATCTCTATCCACATTAATAATCCTTAGTTAAATAAATTAAATATAAATAATATGCACGCTTAAAATTTTCTTGAGTCATTTATTTCCATATTCTGTAGTCTTTCTGTATCTAATCTGTGCTTCATGTGTAACTGTACTACAATTAGAACATTGGAATGATTCCGATCCGAATGAGTTAGTACAGCGAATAATCAAACTAATAGTTTTTGAGACTCATCAAATATTCCTGGAGCTCAAGCCATTTCAAGCATCCACCCAGTGAAGGCCTCATTAGACCAAATCTGCATAATTATTGAGTCTCTTACTGAAAGCAGAGCCAAAGTTTGACTCGGCACATTGTCACCCAAACTAGCAAGAAGCATATTGGAGACAAAGAAGATGCTTCCCCGAAATCGTTCTTCTCACTGGTAAGCACTCTCCTCAAGCTTAATGTTGTCAAAGATTCTGCTGACATTGCACACAATCTGCAGTCATCTCTCTCTGAGCTTCCAGTTTTCAACTTATTTAGTGGAATGTGAAAGTGGAAAGAGATCATTAAAAGCTGAAATCAGGGCATTAAATTGTCTACTCAAATATTTCGCATTCCTAGCACGACTATTCTAAGGGGAATATGAATAAATTAATGACTCGAAGAAATGAATTGTCGGTGTTTACGTAGTGAGCGTCAGTAATAAATAAGTTGATGAACAATTCGATTGTGTGTTGTAGTAAATTGAACACACAATAATCGAAAGTCGTAATGCTAAATAAATATCCATTTTTAGGGTATCGTATATTCTTTTTCGTACATTAGATGAACATTAACTACTGGGAAGGTCAGTATTTCAGTCATCATCATCTCATCAAAGTTGTGATATTTTACGTGTCCTATCATTGTGGTGGTCAAAGGTCGCAGCCTACGTTCAGGAATGTTTGTCTGTTTCTAATTTGGCTGTGGTCCAGTCATTCGAAATATTTAATTTCATAATATCTGAAAGTGACGCTTCATTTAATTGATTGTTGATCGCATAAATAAGTATATTTTCGAAAATAATTTAAGGAAAGTGTAAAGTCGAGTCGACTACCGAATACCATTTATTCATTAGATCTATGAATTCTCAATACATTTCACACACTAAAGCGTTAAGCCTGCTGTGACTTCTGTCAAATTGTAAGCACTACTAGAAGAATCGAACTTCTAACGCTGCACTGCACTCATCCCATGCAAGACACGAAGAGCCGCTTCATCTAACGGTTGAAAATGATAAAATTTCCTTCACCAAGCTTTTATTCCTCCATGTCAGGGCACTAGTGCAGGCAGGCTAGTAGACCCGGCTTTACACAGGTTTATGCCATTGAAGTGCCAGTCCGTCAGTCTGTTCGTCACTTTTTCGGGAGCACAGGGTAGCACAGAACCTTTCAGTACATTTGCATTTCATATTTTGAGTCATATCGTTCCAAGTCACGCACTACACCAACTTGACAACTTCGTTGCGGATATCATACCAAAAACATAAAATGGTAACATAAAGATTGAGATTTTACTAAGATCTCACATTAGTATCAATATTCATATCCAAATTAAAAGTGAATACAGCGCTCAGAAATAAAGTGAGCTGGAAACAATAGAAGGTGTTCCTTGCCCATTCTTAGATCGTACATAAGGAGACAAAGTAAGGCTAGGCCAGGCCCACTGACCACATAGCTATGCTGCCTCCTGGACAGCACAGATTATTTTGCCATACTGCCCTACTGCACTACTCCGCATTTGGTGCCCCACTGCACTAGCGCCCTACTACTCTATTCCAAATTCTCGGCCTACTGCTCTATTCTAAATTCTCGGCCTACTGCCTTATTGCCCTATTCTGCATTGTCGGCCTATTGCCCTACTGAATACGGCATTTGGGCAACGTAGGGCGCCCTACTTGGCCCTATTGTCCTACTAAATAAGGCAATTTTCAAATATATGGTTGTTACTGCCCTACTTTGAAAGTAATGCCCTACTGCCCTATTCTGAATCCTCAGCCTACTGCTCTACCGCCCTCTTCTGAATTCCCGGCCTACTGCCCTACTTAGTAGGGAAGTTTTGCGAAGTAGGTCGCCCTACTGCCCTAGTAGGGTAGGGCAACTTGCCCATCTATGCTCTACATATCTTGGGTTTCCAGGTTCCAGATGAGTTTATTGTACGGCCAGAAAGTGTAAAACCTCTTATCAGCAGGGACTCACAAGGGAAGTACTTGAGGTGCGCAGAGCGTTCAGATTCGACACCTATACTATCATACACATTGGGTCATATGATGAATCTGCGCAAAATTCTAGAACTGGCAAATCATAATTTCTGGGTGAAACTGAATTTTGAAATTTGAAAACTCAACACAGGTTCCGGTTCCAGTCATATATTCGGTGTTTGTATATATAAATTCCATCTGAAAACGTCATTCGACGTTTATACGTCAATTCACGACATTAAATCATTCTATCATGAAAACGTCATTTTAAGTCAATACGAGTAGAAGGAGTATAGATTATGATTCCGGGTCACGCTCAGGATTCCCAGGTCTGGTCCCAAAACTATTTTTTTTACCCCGAAAAGGGTCCCCAACAGGGAAATATAACAATAGAACCCTTGTGCTAAAAATAATTTCAATACAGTCCCTGTATTAACTGGCCCATCTCAACTCGCGCCAGTCCCTATCTCAGTTGGCCCAAACCAAGCAAGAAATTTCCTGAAAAAGGGTTTCGCGCCAAATTCTGAAACGGCCTGGCGGCAAAAACAAAAAGTCGGAC
>JAQFXZ010000483.1:0-19128 GCA_034694025.1 Ceratophysella scotica | reverse complement strand
ACATGTTGCTATAAATAAACAAGTTCAGTTAACCCAACAATTTGTAACCTAAAGTAGCCTTCGGGAATTGAACTTAAATTTGACTACTATGGTTCTAAATACCAACAGGTCATAGCATGATATCATAGGTCAAACTGATACCGAATCGCAGATCCGAGTATTCGCTCGTTTATTAATAACAATTTTGTTGACAAATAGGCTTACCTGATTGTTCAGCTTGAGGTTGAACTCGGTCTGGGGTTTTTTGCGTTCGTTGTGATTGATCTCCTTCACTGTCCGACTCACTTTCTCGAAGTTCGTCGTACCGCATCATTGTTAGTTTGAACTTAATACAGATGTCAGGGTAAAGAAATCAGGTTTCAACTCCGTCATGCAACGCTAAATATAAAAAAGAATCTGTTTCTCAATGTCCTAATTTCAGTTTTTTAATACGTTTCACGAATCTCAGTCGAGCGACCGATACAAGGAGTTTCTAATAGAGATGGTGTAGCTGATACGGGTCGACGTCGACAGCAGCAGAATATTCCAGTATCTTGTATTGGGGATTCTTTTTCACTATGCCAGCTTGATTTCAATAGAAGGTTCTAAAGAACGTGGTCATTTTTAATAGGTATTCCTGTCGCAGGTCACAGTAGATGGCTCAAAAATGGAGGCGAACGAAATGCTATAATACATCGTTATATGTGTACAATACATAGCATACTTTTAATGTATGCGTACCTTGAATGAGGATGCTTCCGTCGAGGAGAGGGGTCGGAGAGGAGGGTTGAAGTAGTGGAAAAGTGGAATGGTGGGTGGTATATGGCGACCATAGCATGCAAATGCAAAGTAAAGCATCCAGAAACCTCAAGTATTCACCATCTCGTATGCCAAGCAGTATATCCTCGAACTAACAGGCTTAACATTTGTTCATTGACATTGTTTCAATCCTATTATTAAAAGTCATAGGAAAGTAGAATATGCTGAATTTAATTTAATATGGTTAGACACTCATTATGAGTCGGCACAGATTCCATTATGTTCCGATTTCCAAAAAATGTAATATTAAATGCTAAGCTTAAGGTTGCAATACAAATGATAGCAACGACCAAACATCGTAAGTAACTAAAATGTTGGGTGACCACATATTGAATTGAATATTTTGGAACTTTCTGTTGATGAACATGTATTTATACATCATAAAAGTCGAAGAATCCGAGAAAATTGAACTTATGCCTTCACCTTGAAGGACCTTTGCTTTAAGAATAGTCTTAAATTTTCTCTTTTTCTGCTTTGTGTTGTTTCATGAATATTTCTTTTTTCCTATTTCATTCAACCTTTTTTTGATGGCAAAATGCTGAATAAATTAAAAAAAGAAGCTAAAAAAATTGAAGAACAAATAGAATAGGCAGCAATGGTGCGTTTTGAGTAAATCTTTGTTTGATAGAAATTTCTGCAAATATGTAAAACAAATTGTACATAAAACAGTATCTTTTGCGATTGTACATTTATTTACTTACTGGTCCATGAAAATATGAAATACCATATGAGTGCCTGTTGGCTGTATTTGAGATGGGTGAAAAATTCAAATGTTGTGTTGAGTGTTGGAAAATTGATACAAGGTTTTTACCAGTGTCTAACCATCATCTGAGGCTTCACGGTGGCCAGTGGCCAGATGAGTCAAATATGCATAGAATAGGTATGTACTGTAGCGTTACGTGTTAGCTATCCCCGCCAAACCTCGTGCCGTATCCCTATTGTATGTCAAATATGCTCAAATATGGGTTCCCTGCACGCCCTGTTCTATAAAAGCCTTACCGACAGCACACGATTAATACTCTGGTATGGCTAATGCCAAAGACCGTTGCATTTCATTTTTTCAGTCTCCTATTATAATCCTGATCCCCCGAATTCATTCTGTATCACAATTTTGAACATTTAAAAAATCGATGTCTTTCATTTTTTCACGAGTTATATATAAACCCGATATACCTACAGATAGCAGCTAATGCTGATGCAGCTAGGAGCTAACCAGCTAGTATACCAATTACCTTCTTGTATGTTCAATCTGAAAACTGAAAACCCAAAATGGCGAAAAACAAAATTGGCAAAAAACTAGACGGCAAAAATTTGAAAGATTTTAGACAAGCATTTTTTGCCAAATTCGTTTTAAATTTTTAATAATTTGGTTTTAGAAAATTTTGCCAATCTGATTGACTGACAATTGTCGATCTACCAGTGGAATTTTCCTGTATCCAGATTCCTATCCTACTGCTGCTAGAAAGCGCACGGAAGAAATAAAAACGACGAATTGTAGAACGTAACCAATTCGCAATTTTTTTGAGCTCGTTCTGCAACCTTCGGTTTCAAATCATTCTTTGAAAACGATTTTGAAGGATAAACAGATATTCTCGCTAGTCTTGATGCCTAAAAACCTTTAGATCTTGTTAAGCAGTGTCAGTGGAGCAAATTGAAGGAAACATAAAAAACAATGCTCACATTTGGCTGTTCTGATGAACAACGTGGTCAGTGGTTACACCATATGTGAACGGGATAGCGCCTCTACTTGAATTTGCTAGTTGCAAATTAATTTCATACAAATCATAAAAATATCAAAAAGAGCCTATTTCGCTTTTCGCAATTTTATTGGTTTAAAGATTCAGCCCCAAAGTTTGAAACGACCAAAAACAAATTCGAATACGAAGAAAGCGTTCTGAGTCCGACCCTAGCGCTTAGGTTCAAAGTGAATCGGTAAACTAGCCCGATGTGTTCGGGACGAAGTGAATTTTTGTGCTAACCTGAATTTGTCGGGTCAACCTGAAAAGGTAAGCCGATTCAGTATATTATTCGGTTCGACTTGGAATTGTAATATGATCCCTGAGTTGAGGTTAAACCGTTATCCAATTCAAATGCTTCGGGAAGAGCTGAATTCTTAAACAAACCCGAGTTGTTCGGGCCGAGCTGAAATCGTAAACCGATCCGAATTGTTCGGGCCGAGCTGAAATCGAAAACCAATCCGAATTGTACGGGCCGAGCTGAAATCGAAAACCGATCCGAATTGTTCGGGCCGAACTGAAATCGTAAACCGATCCGAATTGTTCGGATCGAGCTGAAATCACACAAACCCGAAATGTTCGGCTGACGGCAAATTCGTGGGTCGTCCTGACTTCGTAAATTCATAAATTAACCCTAATTGTTCAGGGTACCCGGTTTCGATTTCAACACGATTTCAACACATTCAAAATATGACCCGACATTTCAACACGGAACACGGAATACGTGCTAATTCCCACCAAATTAAAGGAAAAAGATGTTGAGAGAGCGAGTGTTGAAGCTGAAATTTTAGAGTTGTTGCAGCTAATAACAATAGGATTACTGCCAAATACAATGGTATGGTACCTACGGTCTAATGTGCTGTGGACTGTGTTCCCCTAATAAAGTATTTCATTCCAATCTAGACGAAAAAAATTGAGGAGGAATGTGTGCAGGATTCAGCTTGAAGTTGAACAGCAGACCGTGAACACGCTGAACTCCAACGTAACACCTTTCTTTCTGTACCCATAGCAAAGTACTGCGGACCCCTTATATCCGTGTGTTTATGCTACGGTGTATAGCGGAACATAAAATCTAACTCTCTATGTTATATTCGACGAATACAGATATAATTTTGATGCCTCGTCAAACAGGAACCTTTACGTTCAGAATACATGTGTAACATATAAATCAAAGGAGAGCAAAATTACACTGATACATATTTAGGGGGTCAGCAGATGCATATGCAGTCTATGTGTTCTGGACAATATTCAAAGGACGCATCGACGTTACTTTTTAGAGAATATCAAACATTACTTTTCCCGCTTTCGATTTTGCATTCAAAGGTCTTTTGAACTGAATCACTGTCTTCTAAACTAGTAAATCCATTTTGACCGAAGACGTAGTCATAAAAACCGATTACAATCATTTGAATAGATTAGCTACTTTTAATGATCATTTTACACCTTGTAAAACAAACGTGACTTAGAACGACGGAAATCGTGATAACGGTATTCAGCCCGCAACCACACCGCTACTCCGGGACCCCGACAAGTTCCTGTAACTTTGATTAAATGTAAGTTCAAAACTCGTACATTGGCCTGAATTTTGATGTGAGGCTATAAACCCAGGTCACGGGCAAGAAAACCATAGTTGATGGTCGAGCAATGATGTTTCTGAGTTGCTTTTGATTCCGACATATATTGGGGCGCCAGACTCGAGTACTCCGACGAAGGATTCGGGGTTCTCGGCGCTCCTCCAAAAGACAGTTGGAATTCTAATTCCGTCCCGACCCTAGTTTTTCTGTACTGTGAGCATCCGAAGCTAACTTCAGTACTCCGATCAGGTATACTTCGGCACTCCGGAGTTTCGGAATTAGGAGTCAATGTCAGAGTGCCCATGTTTTGAGAAAACAGGCGGCGGGTTTGCAAACTTAAGCTTAGATCATCTTCACGAGGTAGTTGACCAGTTTGGGCTAGGTCATGTCCCTGACACACAAACTGAAGAGCGGAGAAACCCATTTGTTAAAACACACAGATTGAACCAGAATAGGCATTCCTGTCAATTGTGTTCTTGACCGTTCGTTGTTGGCTTTAAATTTGTTTTTTATCAACCCAGACAGTAGGTGATGTAGCTGGGAAAAGAGACTGGCTCGATGACAAATGCTACAATTATTATTGAAGTCTTGTCTGCTGCTATTTTGGCGTTGGAATTCGACGTGAAAAACTACTGACTACATTCGGACGAAGTGGTTTTACACGTCAACATGAAATACAGCTTACGAAGTCACAACCATGATGATGCAACAAAATCTTCGGTGAGTATCTCAGGTTCAGCTTTACGAAATTCTTTATACTACATTTAAAGTCTTCAGTGACGATCACTTCTACTCTCAGTCTCAGATTTAATCAGCTAAACACCATTTGAATAAGTATTTCACGATATACTACCGTTTTCACCTGCATGATACGAGAGTTGAATCATTTCATTATGTTTGACGGAAACAGCCGTAACACTTAAATAACGAATTCCGCTGAAACCTTCAGAACATCTATAGTAATTACTAAATCATGTTGCAGGGAAAAGCTCAATTTTAAATTCGATGAATAGTTTTTTTTACTATTCAGTCCAAACAAATGATCTTCAATTTTCTGATAAACTATTGAATGTAACTCTTGTCTTTCCAAACAGCAAAATCGCAGCTGGCGATTGATTTTTTTACCTAAGTGGCGAAAACTAGTCCAAAAACTGAGCGACACTTCGCCACTCAAGATGGTGAACAAGATGAAATATGTGAAATTCTTATGTTTTAAGATGTTTCTATATCGACTCACTATTGGCCTCCCTATCCTTGCTTGTTGAATGATTCTTTACATCCACGTTTTGCCCAAGTTTGCCAATCAGGTTTTGAATAGACTTCACTGTATTTTTCGCCACACAAGTAAAATTTGTTTCGCCAATTGGGCCTGATGTTTCTCGTTTCATTTCAGCCATGATAGTTTCGCAACTCGGACCTAAAATCAATGCACCAGTGCCATGCTGCCTAGCTGAGTAGGGCTTGTGTTAACATTTTATTTTAATTTCTTTCATTGTATGGGTTTATTTTTAATTTGAAATTTTTGTAGAGTTTGCTAATTTAGTAGTGTTACAGTATGTATGATTAAGGTTTATACATCTAAATCACGATGGTATCTGTAATTGAATTTTGCCTATGGGAATGCATATAAAATCGGGTCACATTTTGAATACCCTGATCTCCGACCCAACCCGAAAATCTCAGGTTGAACACAGCATGATTCAAAGCCACTCGGAATGCTCGGGTCTGGTTCGAATCTTATTCCGACCTGATGCCTTAGTTATCCAAGACTTCAGGTCAGGTTACACCTCCAATCCGATCCGAACCAAACATTTCATATTATACGTAATTAATGAGTTCTATATGCCACATGTTCAAGGTATTATGACGTGGTATATGATTTCATCACATCGGGCACTTACGTAATTGAAATTATGACATTGCAAGCAAAATAAAACTAATTCATGAAGATGCTCGGAATTTTTTGGGTATTACGAAAGCAAGCATTTTAATTGTTAGACTTCAATCTCACTTTTATTACAATCCTTCAAATAGATGTTCTTGTACTTGCATCTGTCTAGAAATACTGCCATTTTGCTACATAGTTTGCTACAAATTCTGAAAATTATTGGCTATCCCTTTCAATTTCAAAATTACACGTCTCTAATTTCTTGCAAATTATTCTTGAAAAATGAATTTTGGCTCACCTTATTGCAGTTCAGAGCTTAAACCGATTTAGATTCATGAATGTAGTGTAACGAGTGTAATTCTTAATGTGATACTGCAACTTCAACTTCAGGTACCCCTGGTTATTGGGACGGGTAGGTCGGGTGGATCCAATTACATGCACCCGGCCCGAAACTTGGGCTGAAAAGCTATGACTCAAGGATCAATCCTCCTCAAAACAACGCAACCCAAATCTCAGCCCTAGTTCCTTGTGCTACAAATACAAATGTGAACCCTAGAAATTGAATCTGCGCTGAATCATCTTTTTTTTTAATATATCGCCCCGTTGAAATGACTTATGAATTAAAAGCTACACACGAATTTGCAAGTTTTACGTTGCTTGCATAAATTCTTTTTTTTTTCAAATTCAAATCGTTTCTATATTTCTTGAAAATACGCAACATGTAAGGTCCCAGAATTAGAGAATACTTGGTGAAACATGGTTGAACGCTGAGTCTGTACTGTAGCTCGCAAAGTTTGTCTGAAAACGCAGATTAAAGTTTACCTTAGGATCTATTTCTATTTATATTATTATAGACCGGGCTGGTGCCAACCGTATGTACATAGACTGGAAATCTCATTAAAAGACGGAAACTGAAGCAGATACTAATATATTACCCAATTATTTTTTTTAGGTCGGATCAAAGCCGAGTTCTTTGAAAGCGGTGGAATCAAGTTATGTTGTAAGTGATATTTGAATAGAGTAGACATTTCGGTAGGACGGTTATCCGTGACATCTGAATAATAAATAAAAAATGGTTACTTCTCCCTCAAAACTTGACTAAATGTAAATTAGAGTACTTTGAAATACAAAGGGTTGTGTAGACAAACTAAAGTACTACACAATACTAATACACAGAATATCATTTAACACAGATACTGAGCGACGAAATTCGAATTCCAAGATTTGACTATGATTTCATTGTTGCAAAGGCACAAACTAAACACGCAGTTCAGTTTCACAAGTCTATCGCTCGCCTAATGTTTGACTATTTCTTCGGAAACGAGCTTGACGAGTTTTGGACTGAATCAACGTCCAACCCTGCATACAGGAAAAGGTTGGCGGATATAAGGAAAGTAGTTCACGGTAAGTATACTTGTTACATTCTCCCTTAATAAAAGCAAATCTACGTTTATTTACCATCATTACCACATGAACGTTTTTGAGAAGCTTATCGTACTAACCAAGTCTCACCGTTTAAATGTGAATAAATCGATAACTCTTACGAGTCAGAGATATTCTCTAATATCAGGAGATAAATACGAAGCTATTAAGTAAAATCGAATTTGTTGACCTTTGAAAATCTTACCAAACTAGTCATCTAAAGTCAATCAACAAAACGTGGTCCTTGTTCAAAACATTGAATCAGTTGAAGTTGAACACGAAGCATGCTTATGGTAGTCATTTTGAATCGGTAATTCGAATTGTGTGATCTTTTGCAGAGTACGTATTAATTGAAACTGGCTTACCTACACGGAGATATCTGGAAGATTATTGCTGCCAGCGGAGAAAATATATCAAGCAAAAGCTGGAAAGAAGAAATGATGAAAGCATTTGTGTGAAGTGCAAGCGGAGGTGCAAAGGAAATACTGATAGAAAAAACCATGAAAAAAAATGCTTCCGTATTCACCCGATAAATCCAACCGAGACAAGGTGAAGAAGATAAAATGAAAAACCTAAATATTGTAGTCGGAAAGGCATCTTGAATAATATCAAGTTAAGCCAAACCAATATACTTAGCTGACAAAGTAAAACTATGTCACTGTCATTTTAAATTAAAAAAGAAGTTCTTTACAATTCTAGAATCAAATCTCTTCACAGTGATCCATTCTTCCTGTTTAATGAAATCAGTATTTTGAATTTGAATTAACAGTGAGGCATATGTTGCAGCTAATACATATAATTCGCTATTATGCATACTAGCCGGCTAATATGGAAAACGAACTTAAATATAGCGTTGATTAAAGCTTATCTGATTTTTAAGATTACCTGATTGTATTTAGAGTTTAACGTTCTTTATAGTGGAGCAATTCTAAATTCAATCAGATTATTTGAGCACATTAAGTAAACATACTAGGATCCAAACAAAGAATCTTGCCCAATCATGTGTTATGTATATTTCATGAAATTAAGAATTACACCTTTGGAAAGAACTTAAAATTCTGGGTGAGAGCAGCTAACTCCAGAAATCGGATGCACATGTTCGCAAGCATTATTCAACTTTGTTTAGAATTGATTTTCTACATTAGCCAGCTACTATGCATAACTGACAAATATCTATATTAGCTCCAACATATTCAATACAATACTTTTTTGCAGGTCAAGAACCAGAGAGAACAACTTAATTGCAAAAAGATCCAAAGATGTCATCCGAAAAGCAAGCAGCTCTTATCAAAAGGGACTTGAGGTATTGCACACTCCTTCTTCGTTTCTGCCGAGATGAGCATGAACCCTTTTCCTGACATTGAGTTCATGATTTGTTAGTGCACGATACTTGTCCTAAAACCTTGAGCTAGGATTCTAGGCCAACAGGGCTGTGATTCTTGATTGTCAATAGCTTCGTGTAATACTTTTGATCCAGGGAATTTAATTTTAAAGATATTTTACTCGATCAAAATTTCAAGGGTCAGAGTTCCATAGGTAAGAAAGCCATATGCGAATTGCGAACTTTCTTTGCACCCAAACAAGTCCTAATATCGGGAACTATAATATAATTTACTTTGTGGTAGATATTAGATATAGCAGAAAAAAGTATTTCATAAATGCAGTCAGTCAAGGTGACCGCCAATTGCTGATTGCAAACTGTTCCACAGATATTCACACAAGGCCCAGTCCAAATAGTTCAAAGGAAACTGTAACTAGGCCTACACGTAAGCTAGTTCAACACTTTAAAAAGCCTTAGCTTCCGAACACTATATTTTGAACAACGTGCTATGCTACAATACGTTCAAGAGGTTCCAACCCTCATAATTCAAACCATTTGCACGTAGTTTTGATTTTTAATGCCAATTATATATTTTCCAAACGAACAATGCCACCTACAATAATGTTAGTTAACCAAACCCTACTTGACAAATGAAATTCCAATTGACCGGCTTTACAATGCAAAACGAATATCTAAACAGTTTTCAACTGAAGCGTTTACAAATAGTATTAAAAATGCAAAAGCATAAGACAAAATCAACTGAGATTCTACTATAAATTGGTTGTCCATGTATAAAGCAAAAATCACACTTTGAACTAAATCAAATTAAAATGACCTGGAAACGGACAAGTAATTTTCTTACGTTGCAAACGTTCAAATAGAAAAATTCAAATATTCCAACATTCCAAACAATGCACGATCCTTTCAAGTTCATATAGAATTCCTGCAATCCTGTAAAAAGTATTCTAAGCAGTATTGATTGATATTATGTTTAATTACAGGCCCGCGTGGTAGACAATAAGTCCAGAGGCGTTTTTACAAATAGAAAATACAACTCTAAGGAATATGTCTGCGTGTATCCTGGTGAATTGATTACCTACGAGGAAACAAAAAAGCTGGAACATAGTTACACAAAGGAAGGGAGGGGATGCTATATGTTTTTTTTCGAATTCAAAGGCAAAAGACTTTGGTAATGCATTTTACATATTATGTTAAATCTGTTTTTCTTGGTTCATAGTCTTCTTTTTTACTGTATCCAAACTCAACTTGTAATCTAACTTTTAAACAGCTTTGATGCAACTGCCGAGAGCTCGCATCTTGGACGACTGATTAATCATTCAACGACTGCTAAAAACATTGCCCCAAAAATATTGGACATCAGTGGGAAGCCGAAAATAGTTTTTTTCGCATTACGGACGATTGAGCGTGGGGAAGAACTTTTGTATGATTATGGAGAAAGGCGGAAAGAAGCAAAATCACATTTTCCGTGGCTATAGCTGTGTAAAATGTGCGCCATCCTTGGTATTTTTAAACTCTTATATACCAATACTCTTATTTATCTTTACCTTACCATTAACACTGAGACTAGCAAAAGTAGTGAAGTAAGTCAAAGATACGTATACTGCAGCCATCTGTGTTTTAAATCTGGTTAGGTTATGCTATAGGTTAGTTAAATGTTATTTTACTTTGATGTCAGTTTTTTCTGTCAGGGCAAAAATAGAATAATGAAAATTCGATTACTGGTATAAATCTGCTAGTTCTAGATTTAAAAAAACTGAGAAGCTAAGAAGAAAGACCCACGAACTTACTAACTGCTACAATGAAAGGTATGTCAATCAAGTATGAAGAACTGAGAAATAATGCCACCAGCAAAAATGCTACTGTAGAATGCACAAAGATGTTAGGCGTGATTTCAGTACGCTACCCAAGTTCTTCCTTTCTTTAAGCTTTTGCCAAATTGTACGCAATTTCAAATAGATACCGGAATGACACAGCGGCGTGTGCTACTCTTTGCCTAAATTCAGTTTTTCTAGTTACGTCAGCTTAAAAATGTACCTTAAATTCACTCACCATTTAATAAATTTTAACTTCCATATATAGTTCTTAAGTCCATGTTTAAGTGGTTTTGTATTGAGAATTCCTATCGCAGGCACTTTAAACATCTCTCATTTAATTTGGAGTTTCTATTGATATCTCTGTTTAGCAACCCGATCAACAGTCTGATTCGGAAGTCCTAATCAAATGTCCAAATCTAATGTCTAAATTGAAAGTCTGAATCAGAAGTCCAAATTGGCAGTCCGAATTGGCAGTCCGATCAGCAGCCGATTGGCAGTCTGATCAGCAGCCGATTGGCAGTCTGATCGGCAGTCCGATCGGCGATTCGATCGGCAGTCCGATCGGCGGTTTGATCGGCAGTCCGTTCGGCGATTCGATCGGCAGTCAGATCGGCGATCCGATCGGCAGTCCATTACCTACCCGTTTTGCTTCCTCTCTTCAGCTTTTAAAATTCAACTGGTCTTTCAATTTACTCCCAAAAATCATCTACATTGCTCGTTATAAACAGAAATGATACGATAATTGCATTTCTTCTATTCCGGTTTTATAGCTCTTTCTTCTTTCTGGATTCTTATATCATTTTCTGTTATGTTTTCCCTGAACCTAACCCGCAACATCTCCGTCTGTGTTTTTAAAGTAACCCGTGACAACTGTAACTTGTAGTTTTATCTAAAATGACCACTTTGAATGACTCGACCGAATCCTAAAATCAAAAACTTTATATTTTAAATACCAAGGCAATCCGTTCTTTTACTTCTAATTTCCAAAATTTACACTTTAAAACTAATGCTTTAGATTTTAAATTTCAACCAATTACATCTCTTTTTATGTTTATTATTGGCAAACCGTGACATCATATCTTTTCATTTTTCTCAGTCCCACCTGTTAAATGTTCTTCTTTGGTTTTCCCAAAACGACCTGAAGCATCACTCGACCCATTTAACCAGCTTTGCAACCATTATACCGTCCTTAATATGTTCAGCCAGTTCCTTTCCCTTGTTTACTGAATTCCTTGTTCTTTTATTTACCTACATGACAACTTTTCCTCTCCTATTGTCTGAGCCCATCCCATAATACATAGATGTCTCACACACTTTCCTTCAGCCCATTCCATAACCTTTGCGATCTATTCCTCTTATGCTGGTTACTTTATCTTGCTCCATGGGAACTGTAGTGTAAATTACGGCTCATTGGTCAACCAAACTGCATAAATAACATTTTCATTGAATTCAAATTCATATCTCTTAATTTACTTCCTAATTCCGTCAAAAATTAGTTTTTGATCAGTATATCAGTATTCTGTCAATCAGAGGTCAATAACATTACACTGATGAACTAAACTTCGTAATTTAAACATCTAAATTCAATTCGAGTTCTCGTATTAGTACATTGTGCAAGTAAATCAAGGCTAAAATATAATAAAATGGCTATTCCGGATTAAGATATTGGGCCTAAGAATTAGGTCAAACGTGCTCTTGAAATATGATATGTATTCTCAAAAAAATTTAATTGCAACAATAACCGTATATTAGCGAGTGAGACACATAAAAAAAAAAGGTTGACTCAAGTTGGATTATATAGGTATCGTATAAGCCTACCAGAAGTTTCGGGTAGCCAAGGGCTTATGTTAGGATTTCATCCCGACCTGAACATTTCGGGTCAGGTTCGGGTCATGCCATTTACACTCAAGACTCGAAAATTTCGGGTCGGGTTCTGTTTATGCCGCTTTCAACCTGACTCAAGCATCGCGAGTCGGGTTATGGTCATGCGGTTTTCAAACTGAAATTTTCAGGTCGGGTCAGCTAAAAATCAACACGTTTCTATCCCTAAATTCTGCAAGTAAAGAGTACAATTCAATCGCTCAGACAAAGAACACCCGATCCCAGAAAAAAATTTTTTTTTTGAATTTTGCATTGCGGGACCGTTGCATGGATTACAACAGTACGACGATCATAGATGGCGGCAGCATTACAATAATCATAAGAGAAATGACCTCACGGGGGGCATTTTGACCCGGATCACTATGCCTTTCACTCAGCCAAGAACAAAAGTCAAACGATTGCATAAGCTCGAGAAAGGCCAAAAAGTAAAGCTAATTTTTGAGCCCGCGAAATATCTGAATTTATTTCCGAGATTTTTCGTCTGAGCCTCACAGTTCTTGAGAAGAGTTTAGCTTCATTCATTGGTTTTATTGAAATCGGACGTGAACTTGAATTCCACACTTCGTTGTGTGTTTGTATTTGCAGGCGGAAATCTTCTCACATAGTCCTCACTCACACAGTTAATTCTCAACAAAAACGAAATCGGCATACTATTGTTTGCAAACCGGAGAATTAGGTTCCCACCTTTGCAGAATATAATATACACAAGTGCTGTATTAAAACAATCGAAAACAGAAAAGTGATACCAAAAATGATGTTAACCAATCCTGCCAGCTACCAATCTACCGCCGATCCAGATTTCGACGCTTTTCCAGCACCTTCATCAATATGCTCATCTATTTTATCTCAGTAGTAGGCAAAATTACATTGAACACAGTGAGCATTGCAAATATGGAGATTGAACTTCTTTGATGTGCTTTGGTTACTTTAGTTGATTACAGATGATTGACAGGAAGCTGAGCCATCTTAATAGTTTGGTTTCGGTCTACTTTTCGGACATGCCAGTTATAACATTTGCAAAAACCCAGGAACGTATCAGCTATATCTGTTAAGTTATAAGAAATAGTTTTCCCGAAGACAGCAGAAAACCTTATTGTACATTATCTTTTTACTTTTAATTTATAAATATTGAACTGACTAGTAGTGTACACACTTTAGAAACATTCAAATTTCAAATATTCCTCCTTGTTACTGATGATTTTTCCCGAGACTTGCTCCTAACTAAAGCGAGTTTCAAACGCAATTAAATGTTTGTAGCATAATGTGGATTGTCGAAAGAAATTGTCCTCCTATCTGAGGCCTGAATCATCATTGTACTCAAAGACTCGGCCTGAATGCATCAAGTCATTTATATGTGTGAGCAACTTCATTATTCAAATAAAGTTGAAATGATAACCCGCTCCACTATTGCTGGTTTGATTCTCATCCCTCTACTCAAATAATTCTCTCCACTTCTGATTTCAATTTTATTTCAAATCAAACCCGTTCCATTACACCCTTTTAGCACTTACAGGGGATACAGGACGACCAAACTTCTTAACGACAACAGGAATTCAATTTTTCATCGATTGCAATTTTGTAATTTCAATTCTTTTAAATCGTAAAAGTTTTGACTGTTGTCGGTTTCCTGTGTCAGCTTTGTTTTATCTTACCTTAACTTACCTGGATCATTCCAGCCAATTAGCCTACTCGTTAAAGATTGCATGTGGGCCCCTTGCCTGGTGGGGCACATACTTCACCTGACTTGTATCCCCTCCGTTATTTTCCGTTTCTCGAACAGCTTCCTTTCACCTACCTATGTCGTAGACCACAGATTATATTTCATTTCAATTGTACAAGTATGGTTATGGTGTAGTATACGCGTCTCAGTTCATCAACGAAATTCTTATTATATAGTAGTAGAATGCTAATTACAATATCGAAAGACTTGAAACTATCCACAATAATGTTAAAACAACTAGTCACACACAAGTTCCATTCATGTCAACAAAAATATTCAATTGTATATATTTACAGGATGTTCCAAATACTGGATGCGTGATTCCTCGCTTTCTTTAACTCTGTGAAAATCACGTTGTCACAAGTGTTAGGAAGCCATTATAAAATTAAACGGCAAATTAGAAATAATTCAGAACAAATCAACATCCGATGGCAAACGACAGCTACAGCATAAGTACAGCAGTGTTCGATTAGATACCATTACAACGTCTCTATTGCACCTAAACTAAAATTTTAAAAAATATATAAATGGAGTTTTACATAAAAATATAGCCAGCATTTAATTCATTCTAATTTCGGTCTAGACTCAATGATTACTACTATTTAGGTCGTTATTTTAAAAACATTACGTTGATAATTTCTGCATATTAGGGAGTTGGTTTGCACTAAGTTGCGTTGTTCTTGACAATGAGAACTGGTACATTATATCATACGCATACTTGTAACATTGAAGTTAGTAAATGGAGTACGACATAAGAAGTAAGTAATCCTTCCGAGAAACGTAGATTCAAAGGGGGCATACAGCTCAGTTGAAGTATTAGGGCACACACGCCATGTGTACCCTAAATAACCCTGTATTTGATCTTTTAAAATAATTTATTGTAAAAAATACTGACGTTAGTCAACTTTCTGTTACAAAAAGTCCAGTAGTAGTGGTTCAATTTAGGTAAAAAGGTTCATCACGTATCTCTTCATATTTTTTCAATTGAACCAAAATTGTTCCTATCATCAGCATTACAACTAATTGCTTTAAGCCACTGTAATCCAAATGGTCGATAGAATAAATGAAACCAGAAACCCAATGGACGACTAGCCGTTACCTGAGCTTGGACCCTCATCATCGGTATCTACGGAAAGGCATGATTCGGTAAAATTTGTTAGGGGAAGCAATAAATAGAAGTAAAAGCGCAATTTAAAAGCTTAACAGTATATCAAAGTAAGTTATTGCCAATCAACCCAAGCCTAGAAGTGTTACACTCATAGGCTATGTATTTTAGAAAACTTGGACTGTGTTTGCCTTTCAAATAAAAGGTAGTCGAAATATACAGTGAATGCGTCGACGCAGTTTGACTCAAAAATCAAGTTGAGCATACTCAGTTGAATTCAAGGATGTATGCCAATAGAAAGTCTGCATACTGAGCTGATTTTCAGCCAATTTCAAAAGTGCTTCACAAAGTAAATGATTCCAAGTGAGACGTAGAGTAATACAAGTGACAGACGTTTTCAGGCTTCTGTGCTTCCTTCTCTGTAGGAATATATTAGGAGCTTTCATGTAAAATCCCCTGAACCAATATAAAATCCTCACAGTAATAGTTAACAAGTGAAATTAATTATTAAAATTTCAATTGATTTTGTATGCAGAAAAACACAAGTGATGCATCCAATAGAGATCTGGGGAACTGCTGGCATTATATTTCTTTTCATCGCTGCTCTTGTGTTCTTGGTTTTAACCTTGAGAGGTAATACTACATATACTCAAAGTTACTCTATCAGTTAACAATTCTTTTAATTTTTATATTTCAGTTGGTTTGCTAAGAAATACAACCTATATCTTATGCGATCAATTACGCTTTCACGAAATATTACTTGACGGCCTCAATAGATATTTATTCTTCCAGATTTGGTTCTCATTCCATGTTTAAACCAGCCCATGCAATTTTTAAAAAATATCGAAAACTAGATTGGTTTCTAACTAGAAGTTAGTTACGAAAAATCAATAAAAATTGACATAGATTGTGTAGTGCACAATGCCTTGTTTAGGATAAAATTCTACAGAGATAAGTAAAACATAACTGTGAAACAGAATTCACTTCCGAGCATGTCATATAAATGTAAATTACATCAACTAAAAACGAATTCCTTCAAAGGGCGTATGGGCATATGCACTTGGCTTGGAATCAGAAAGTGAGAATGAAATTAATTTGCTAAAACAATAAGATGCTTGGAATACCAACGTGAACTATCTGTATATATCTGGATATTTGGTTTAAAATATTGAGACAACTGGGAAGTCGTAAAAATTATCGCTTTTTTAGAGTTCATCACTACGAAGAACCATCGAAGCTAAACATGACATTGTCAAAAAATATTTGCATGTAACAGTTAGTATTTTTTAAGAATTATAATTTGAAACAGATTAATTTAAATGATGGAGTCACGAATTCACCTTTCAGGGACAATCAGGCACACAATCATATTCTTTGTTGGTTTACGCAATGTGCCACGTTTTAATTTTGCTTGCAGATTTTATTAGTTTTGTGAAAGCTTTTAGAATATTTTTATAAACCTGTAAAATGGAAAATTTAGTTTGTCCCCGCGACATTCTTACAATAGAACCGTTTTTCAAATTATTTTTCTAGCAAGGCTAGCTGGGTATTTTCTTATTTATGCCACAATAATCTCTCACCTCATAGATTATGTACCAGCATCACTTTTTGCAATACGTCCGATATCACGTAATTAAACTTGTTTCTTTCAGAGTTACGTCTTTTAAGCGTCATTCGCCGAGAAGACCTTGAAATCTCGCCCACGCGCCTGATGGCTACCGAAGAAACTCCATACTTCTTAGCAAATCATACTGCAACCTTCGCATTTCCGAAATCAGCAGATTTCAATGTTCGGCCTCATACAACTAAATACATGGAGAGAAGTGCATCAGACTACATTCCAATGTATAGCCCAGCAGGAAGAATGGAATATGTCGACTTGGATTTCACACCTGCATTATTAGAGGAACCTTATATAAGTGACTATGTTCCAGCTTCCTCTATTTACGCTTAGAGGGAATCCGAAGCCTACATATAGCTTGCTTGGGAGTTTATGACAGATCGTCTCCACAGGAGTTTACAATTGTTCAATATTCCTTTCCTAAGCCCAGTGTTTTTAGTACCATGACCCAAAAAGGTCAATCATGGTCTTGGAAAGAACGTCAGAGCCTATGTTTTGTATCCAAATGATACTTTTGGATTTGCTCAAACAACTTTTTTGATCGTCTTATTTGCCTAGACTAACCGAACTATGTCTACATTCTACATTGGGTACCAAGGTTTCCTATGCTAGTTCTGAATCAATTTTGTGTAATATGTAATATAAAGCAACGTTTCGATCATTGGTCGTTTTCAGGCTTTGATCATAAAATCTTTACAGTAGGAGCTGCCCAACTTAATTTTTCCTTGGAATTAGGAATGTTGCAATATATGACACTCACGAGCCAATTGCGTAGTCAACTTTTTAGTTAGAAATAGAATATTATACGTAACGAGTCCCACCATAATGTTAAATGTTAGAATATTGGCTTCCAGCCTCTCTTTCGTTCATTGACAAAGCATTTCTATCGCCTTGTATAAGTATCTTCATCAGACTGTTTCTTGGAATTTACTTACTTTATAGATAGTGTTTTGAGCGTATTTTTCGAATAAAGTTCAGATAAGATATGATTACAATCTATTACACATAACACTATTAAGATACTCTGAAAATGAAATCTGATGATAAATTCTGACTAAATACACTGAATTTGTTATAGCCTTAATTTAAAGATGGTCGAACATTTTTTCGCAATTTCCTAAATTATTAAATTATTGTTTTCTTCTGACTTGAGCGTGAATGAATAGTTAAGCGAAATTGGGTGCTGTCCGCTGTCATTTACTGCGTTGGGCCGAGTAGCGAGTACACCTCATCGCGATATGAGATGATATAATGTTATAGTCATATCTCTGACCAGGTTTGGAAAACTTTCCCTATTTAATTTTCTCCATAGGGAAAATAATTTAAAAAAAATTCAAGTGGGGAAAAAGAAGCAAATTATGTTTAATTTTTGGGTATTAAAATTCACTTTTGTGTCTTCTTGAGATTTTTTTGGTTGCTTATAGTTTTTGCTTTAAATCTGTTTGTTTGACAATTGAATCTAAATTAATAAATAAATCAATGGATTTGTTCAGGCTGAACGAAGTGAGGACAATAATGCTTCTGTATCAGTGCAAAATCTTCTGTCCTATACATAAACATATTGCAGGCATCTTTGGTTTATTTTTTGTAACATGTATATTTATGCATATAAAGATGTTTTTGATTGAATTTTTGTCCCATGCAAACGCTTATATAGGTCTCTGTCTGTCACACATACGGCTTTATGAGGATATTCTGAATTCCTGTCTGCCACAAATATGACTATGGGGATATTTTGAACTTCTGTCTGTCACATCAATAGACATATGAGAATATTCTAAATTCGTGTCTGTCACACAATTTGATCATGGCGATATTCCGAACTTCTGTATGTCACACATAGTCATATGTGGATATTCTGACTTCCGGTTGGTAACACATGTCCTGGATGTTCAGTAAGTAAAATATTGAATCTATGCATAATTTATTGGATCCATGCTGCTTGCTAAGTCGCCAAGCCACAAGATTGACAGTGCCATGACCATGGGGATGTAAAAGTACTGCGACTGAAGATGTATGAATTGCTCCCCAAAGTAGCTGAACAGATAAAAGTTGTGTTGTATTCCACAACCTGTAGCATCCGCTTCCCGCCAAAAACCGCGACTCCAAAAAGAGCGACACCAAAAACCGCGACACCAAAGACAGCGACTCCAAAAACCGCGACACACCAAAAACCGCGACACTCGGAAACCTAACCTAACCTAAAGTAACTTATCGATGTCGCGGT
>JAQFXZ010000482.1:0-19136 GCA_034694025.1 Ceratophysella scotica | reverse complement strand
TATTTCAAAATATCGCATTTGTAGTGGCTATTCTTCCATTGTAACCTAAGTACTAATTTTTGCAATCTTTCTGGAGAAATCTCGCTGAAAGATCTTTTATCAGCCTCAAGTAATGTTAAAAAATTAGAAGCAACTTTCTTTGATGCATAATATAAAAAATATTTCTAAATCTCTTGGATGTCCGTTGTTGATTAGTATTTTGGAAACACAGGGAAAGTTATCGTGTCAACGCCGTGTAAATGAAATTCCCTGAGCATATGAACTAAATGGATTGGTTGGCTTGAATTCGAATGCAAGCAGCAAACTGCACAGTATTTCTCAAAGCCATCAAGTGTACTCGTACTCACTTACCTTCAACCTCATATCGTATTCGCATGCAGTTTAGCTCTACAAATCTGCAATTGTTTGTATCTATCTTCTGAACTACGATTCGTTAAGATTTCTATTGTAGTCGGGAATTTCCTGTATTGTGATCAGTGCTGGACAAAATCATTTGATTTTGAAATCGATGATTTCAAAATAATGATTTTGGTCATCTAAAGGATTTTGATTTTCGGATTTTGATTTTGAAGGAATGCTATGATTTTGAAAATATGTGATTTTGACTTGAAAATTCCGATTTCAACTGAGTAGGCGATTTTAAATCACAATTATATTTCAAAATCACGATTTAAGAAAACATCGTTGATTTTGATTGTGAATAGGCGATTTTAAATCACAATTATATTTCAAAATCACGATTTAAGAAAAAATCGTTGATTTTGATTGTGACGGCTAAAAGCGACATGATTTTGATTTTGGGATTTTGAAGGCGAATTTCAGGTGATTTTGACCAAAGATTTTGCCCAGCCATGATTGTGATTGAATTTGGTCACATGATGGGATGCAAGCAAATGCTTGACTGCTTACTTTAAATTGAGGAGATAGATTTCTTGAGTAAACCAAGGTTTACGAAAGGTTGATCTACAAACGTACCGGGTTAGGTTAAGTGGGGAACAATGTTATACAGTAAATGTGTATTAAATTTCTGTTGTGGTAATAATTTCCCTTGCTTCCCATTTCCTAATTATTTGTGTCTGTGCTAAAATCCGCAAGTATTTGTGAGCTGAGGAATTTCTGAACTGGATTATGAGTCCCAAATCTGGTGAGTTGAGCAGAAAGAAGAATTGGGCAAAAAGAGGGACAAGAGAGCCGAGACCGGATCCGTCTTTTTTCCCTTCTTTATTTAATTTTTTCACGTGAAAGATGCATTCATTGCGGATATAACCCAAATCCCAGTTCGGCCTAGAACTCTTCTCCATTGCCGTACCTCTCCCCTGCCGGCCTTCTGCTGCCATTTCTTTGCCATTCTTCATCCTGAACCCAGCGAGCCAAACCAGTGTGGCATTTGAGGACGGAGGTTGGGGAAAATGGCAAATTGAGCCAGAACCCAAGCGAAGCCAGAAGGCAGAAGGAAACAAGTTAATACCGTGTATTAGTTGTAAATGGACGAAGACTACTGCCAAATAAGTGGAGAAGAATACACGGCATACCATGCCACCAAGCCATTCATTCACTCTTTTCATTCATTAGTCTCCGCGTACAAACATGAGGCTTCTCGTTCCCCACAATGCAGAGGATCTGCATAGTGTGCCCACAGACACACTACCTGGTGCTCATTCACAAAAAAATTGTTTCTTTTTTGCACAAACAGTGCACTGCATTCCAATATCATGAGGAATTCCTCACCTAACCCCGCTTCTCTCTCACCTGCCATTCCCAGGCCTTTCCTCCGCCATCCTCTCAGCCTATTTAATCAACACCACTAAGCACACTCACGCTGCTCACTCCTCTCCAAATAGAAGAGCACAAAATAAGCCTTTGTTCAATCCTCAGCTCATTCTTCTCCTAGAAAGCTCAACTAATGCTTAACCAACAAAATGTCAACTAAATAGCTGTCTCATCTGATGTGGCTCAAGTCAAGAAAGCTTCCAATTCAAAACCAAAAGGAGCAGTCAAGCACCTCAGTGGAAATTCCACATTAAACACTAGGCTTTTCAAATATTTTTAAAGTCTGTGACATTAACTCTTCCTGACAGCAAAATTTTGAAATCATAAATGACTCTGAAATGGTTTTCTTATGGGAGACAATTTTTTCAAATTTTTAGCTAGGTTACTAGGCTCTGCGGCAACGTGCGACATAATTTGACAAGTGGTCTGTCATAAGAATAGCATTAATAGAACAAATTGCGATTTCGAATTTAAAATTTGCTTCCGGAGTCGGTAAGTAATACAAAACATTCAGCTTTTCTCCGTTCAAATATTTAAAAACATATTAAACGTCCCTGTGCGATATTAAAACAAGCGAACAACACTGGATCCAATTGGAAATCATCACAGTATTTCTTCACCTGTCACGTGAATTGCCCATTTTATCCAAAATATTCCATTCAATGGCAATTACTGCTATATTCTCACAATGTTACACATTCTGCGCGAGGTGGTAGCCAGAAGTTTACACTGCTTCTCAAGTTCGAATGCATTTAGACAGTTTATTGCATTTAATTGCTGGATTTCGATAAATTTGGTGCTTGCCCGGTAAATTCAAAATTCTCTCGAAACGTTCTCGGCGAATATGCCAAGCTGGTCAGAAGGTGTTTCATTCCAAAAGTTTCGGATAATTTGCATTGGGGACGAATCCTGTCAGTCTGACGTAGACTATATTTGTCGTGTAGAGTATGCCGTGAATTGGGAGAACCTAGCGGAAAATTAACAAAATTTGGCATTATTCTTCAAATGCGACTGAAGCTGTAATTGCAGGTATTTAAATTTCATACGTGACATTCCATCCGGAATGTTTGCTCAGTTGTCAGAGTGAATTTGTCCTAATTTGTGCTACTTGCTCAAATCTGGGTCTAAATCTGGAAAGAATTGCAGAATTGAGGACTAGAGACTCCGGACACCGTAAGTCGTTTCTGATGAGCATTAAGTTCTTTCACACCCGTTCCATTGAACTGATTCATGTAACCGGTTCGTCGTGGCGTGGGGGATAATTTTGAGCAGGAAATTCCTGTGAGTCCAAACGGAATGGGATATGCCATTGTACCAGGCCTCAAATTGGCCTGGATAGGCCATCAGAGCTTCATGTCGCCCAGCTTCGTCGACCACTGACTGTCTGTGTGCTGGTGGTGATGGGAGAAGGAGCTAGTGGGTCTCCAAGCAGCCCAAAGTCAACTTAATCACCATCAACTCTGTGTTAAGTGTAGCTGGTGCGAGTATGACTGAGTCAGTCAGTCAGTGTTTCAGCAGAGCTCGCTCAATTCACATTTCTCAAACCCACAACCCGTCCGTCACTCAGTCCACTAGAAAACCCAGGCTTGCCACTTGGGCAAAAAATGAGACAGACGGAAATCCACATTCCCAACTGGCAAAGTGGCTTCTATGCGAATATTCTCTTCCTCCTGCCAGTCAGTCCAGAATAACTAATTGACTATTGGATTAAATACTGCATTCGTGTTCTATTAGTCATGCACTCCTGCTCCTAGGGAAAACAACATTGTTGGATCAGTTGTTAGTCATCTGTTTGGGACTTTTAAAGGAAGCATTAGTGATCTGGTCTGGACCAAGTGCTCTTGTTGGAAAACAGATTCGAACATTTCGTGTCACAAAAGCGCTACGACTGGAGCAACCCGAACCCACTTGGAAATCAGGTATTCTGTTCAAACTCCCGAATTTATACTTGCATATCCGCAAATGTAGTTTTTTCGAGCTGGATTCCGGTTCCGGTTACTATCTATTGTTTAATCATTGTGCACTGCGTGTGGTTTACATCAACTTTTGGGTGATATACTGTACGTACAGTATTGAACTCTTCTTGTGGCATCATGCCATGCTCCAACTTCATGATCTGGTGATGCGTTCCGTAGGGAACATGCTACGACAGAGCGGAAAGGCTTAGATTGGCTCAAGTTTCTAATTCCCTGCTCTGCAGTTGAATCCAATTAGTTCCGTAGTTGTGCTCAATTATGAATACCTTTAAATCTGTTTCCCACTACTTTATTAATTAGTGATAAGGCAGATGAACGGGACTGAGGAGGAGAAGAAGCATGACGACAGAGAAATGATATGCCAAAAAGTCTTGATTTGATGGATTCAGAACCATTTTTAATCCCGCATTGTTTACGCCAACCATTTGGTTCATGACTGAATTTCTTTTCCTTTGTTGTTCCTTCACAGGAATTTTGTGTGTCATTGTCGGTTTAATACAGGAAGTAGACAAGCTGGTCTGGCGAGGCAGGCAGGGCTTGGTCTGAGCTTGTATAGCTACTAACATTAGCTCAGGATTAGGTTAGGATGAGAGAAGCGTAATTTGGAAAGTGCACTGTTTGTACAAGGATCACAAAAAATCCCGTTAATCTCTACAATTTCCAAAGTCCAGTTGAAGTGAAGACGGAAGATGAGCAAAAGCATAGGCCCGGCTCTATTACGAAATCTGGAATGAATTAGGTTTGATTTGGTTTGACTGAATTGGGTACGTTCAGGCTCAAAGTGCATTGATTTCCAGGTTTCATTCATCCACTGATCAGGAGCTAGTCCTCGCATCATAACTCCTATCTATCAACAGAAGATGAATCAAACACAAACAAGAGCTAATTTGAATGAATGCAGACGAGACGATCCCCATTTTCATCCGTGTTATTTGCGCTTCGAGCAGCTCTTGAACGTAATTAGCTATATAAAGGGAACTACTGAGAGCATGTCGTATGAATCTGTGTACCACATACCAGACCAGGATTGGAGAAGGAGAGACAGAAACAACAGGTGGACGTCAAGCACGGGCTCAGAACGTGGATCAATTCATACCGGTAGACATCGTTTCAATCAGTGGACTGGACGCGTGTTATGGAAACAGAGGTGAAGCGTGAATTAACTATTTTTGTGCCTTTCCATAAGTATTTTTTGCTAATTTAATTATTTACGGAGGTTCAGATTTTCATTCATCTCAGGGCAAAATCAGTACTTCTTAACTAGTAGCAGACACTGACTATAACAGCTGCATATATTTGTTCAAAGTTTCAAACAATCCATTTACAGAAGGCTAGCCAAAAATCGGAACCTGATGCATGGCAAAGCACAAGTAGAGAATCCAAGCGCCTATCCAAAGTTTCAAATGATCGAATACTATAGAGTGTGTATTGTATTCCGTTAGGATAAACGGTCATTTTGCTAAAATACAGGATATAAGATATACGTTAATTGCCCTCACCCTTCTGAAAAATACTATTCGGCACCGGCTACCTGAAAGGCTTTCAATAGGTTTGGTTAGAGAATAGTACCGTTTAAATGATTTTCAGAAAATTTTCAGATTATTGAAGCTGATCCTTTATTGTTATCTTTTTCGATACATAAAAACACATTGCTAAAATTAGCATAACGTTGACGTGGGGGAGTAGTCGTGGCAACATCGGTATTTTATTTTGAGATGAACTAAAATTTAACACAGGAGGCACTACTAGATTTCGTAAATTATCTCTACTGCTTTAATTATGAATCCATGTCAAAGCAATGTTAAAGCTAATTTTTTTTCAAAAATCCAGAAAAGGATCTCCCATCACCTTACAAAATCTGAAGCAATTCCCAAGCTCCTTTTGTCGGCTATAGGTTCATAATTACAAAATGCTCAGTTGTCTTGCTCCGAATTAATATGTTTCGAAAACCGGGACAATAATCGCATTCACTCTGTATGGTAGTATATTGTGGGAATAAATCCAGAATACATGTAAAAGAGAATTGACCCCACAATCAAGAGGCCAAAATAGTGTATGTAGTTTAATTATGTAATGAACCCACAAAAATATCTGAAAATATGAAAAGGAAAAGCAGTAGGAAATAGATTCTGCCTGCAGAGTAGTTCATTGTACATAGAAATAGGATAATGCTGCTAAAGTAGTGGTTAACGTGATAAGCGTATATATCTGTATTGCGGATTGTTGAACGACCTGAGCTTGAGTCTGTAATCCGCTTACGATTACATATCTGGCTGAATCCCAGACAGAGAAATGATAAACCTGCTTTTATTAAGTAGGATTTATGGGGAATGCCAGTCGAATGATATCATTCAATGAAATCCTTCTAATTACTTAACAATAGGCGCTTCACCTTATGATGTTCTTATATCCTTGAGCCTGAAATGAGCTAAACTCTCCTGAGTTTCAATTACTCTGGATTTCACGGAATTTGGGGTTTGCAATCTCTAAAACACGGTTTTGATAGACATTTCCTCAGTCAGGTAATTGGGGAACTATGCCTTCTTAATAACTTTATTACATCAAGTGTAACATGAAGTATATCAAATACTTATGGGCTGTTCAGAAAAAGATGGTTTGTACGTTACAGTGAAAACTTGATAATTTGTGTCATGCTATTAGCACATTTGCCGCAAGATAACTTCGTCCGTAAGCACAAAGTTATCATAAGAACTCCATTCCGAAAAGTGATCGGCCCGAATCTTTCACAACAGATTCCCTTTCCGTTTCATTGCGTTGAGGGTTCTCACGAGTGGCTTTGTATTCGTCGTAACGTCGTAAATCGTCGTATTCGTCGTATTAATTTATTTTGCGACGTAATCACGTATTACTGTATTTGAGTTACAACAAATACTACACGAGAGCCAATAGCCAATCAGGAAGGGGCTTAATTACGCCGGGAATACGAACTTACGCACCTCGGAGTCAAATGTGTTTCCTTCGTAATTTCCACTTTATAAGTTCATGTCAGAGGTCATTCACCTCACGAAAGTGGTGCTATGAGACGCATAAATTCGTTTTTTGATTTGAAGTTTACTAATTATTTACGAAAATACGCACTTACGACTTCTAGTACTCGTGAAAACCCTCATTATCTTCACGACACATGAAATAACATTTGTGGGCGTTTCAAACGCGGCTCAATAGTCATAGAAATCTAATTTTTTCGCAGAGGCCATGACAACGATGGAAGTATTCAACCAGACGAACTTCACAATACTGTAAAACGAGTCATCAAAACAAAGGCATAAATCGAAATTGATCTCCACCCACTTCCATGCATGTGAACGCGTCAACGTCTTACCATGCAACCAATCCGAGAGCCATTTCAGAAAGTCTTCACTCTTCACCCATTTAGAACAGAATGACACAAGACACAATGATGACAATGATGTACTACAATGAACACGGATCAGCCCAAACCCAAAATGTAATATGTAGGAAGCTCGAACGAGAAGTTTAGTTGTTACTTGAACCTTAGGATTCCGATCGACAGACAAGTTGAATGTCACTGAGGAGTCATTGACAGAAATTTCGAATTCAAAATGACGATGCTGTAGTATGTAGTAACGTGCATTAACCCTGCATATTTACCCATATCAGAGTTCAGAACTGTCTGAATTCCAATATTGATGTAAATCTTCCGAAATCCCAGGATTGAAAGTCGTGACTCTTGTCCAGGCCGAGCCTTGTTTGTTTGTTGTTTGTGTCAATAGTGTGTGCAAACAAGGAGTAATTAGGAGTTTCCCTTTGTGTTTGGAAAGCCCAGTGTCCTGCCCACGCTCGAACTTATATATTAATGTTCATTCTCCAGCCAGGCGAAGAGCGAGACGGAGATGACGGAATTGATGGAAGCAGAAGCAGAGAGCGGAATGAAGCTGAGAGTGAAAGGGAAAGTCTCTCGACCCCAACTTTCACCTCTTCTGCCATCAAAACCCTGATGCTGGGCGTACCTTGAATAAATACAAAGTACGTGTAATTTTCCCACGGGACCGTTGAGTTTTCACAATTGGTCGGTGGGACTTTTGCCCGTATTCATGTATTTTCTCTGTCAACATCATTCGGGAAGAAAATGTCCAGAGGGAGAAGAACCGTGCAATCACACCATCATCTCCATGACTGAAGGCTCCTTCCACAAACACGGATTCTGTGTCAGATGAAATTCCCAATTCCTCAGTAACTGTTCCAAAGAAGTACAGTACAAATACCATTTCTTCACCTAGATATTTCAGGATGGCCTCACGGAATACTAACATGTACTGCGCAGACCTGCTCACTTTGAGTTTCTACACAACAATAACACATCTCACGTTACACGTATGTAGTACATTTGAGTTCCTTAAATTACAAATTCCCCTAATGGTTGAGGTAAACCAAGCCCCTCGCTGTGTTGACCTCAGGGTTGCCTCCCAGATTTGGAGCTTGTTGTTGCCTCCACACGGCCATTGTCGCCTACAATTAGCCTTGTGAATCCTGACTCCCATGGCATGGGATTTTATTCCAATTATGCTAAGCTAGGTTGGTTTAGTTAGGTTTAGTTGGATTTAAGCCTAACATAAATCATTTAAAAAAAGTCTGCGCGCGACGCTCAAAATACCTAATTTAACTGATGAAGAAAGAAAACGAGGAAGCAACGCCGAAGGCGACACAGCGGGGCTTGGTTTGCTTTGACCGCCCTAATAATTGGATGGATATTATAGCTAACTTTTTCCATTGTAATAATAATAGTTTGGAGCATGATTTTTACAGCATGATTTAATAGATAGCTCACCGTGAGCGACTCCGGGTTAACCAAGTTTCAAAGTTCCTTCAATCTATGTGTCCAAGATACATCTACTTCCGACAAGGCTTCTCGTGATTGTGCCTTGCGGAAATAGCTCAAGTTTGCAAAATGCTATTACTCCTGAATAGCGTGAGGTTCAGAGCAGTTCATCTGATTTTCAAAATCCGACCCAATCCATCCGTGTTGTTTTTGAAGAAAATCCAAAGGACAAGTGTTTAAAAAGGACTATCTAAAATATCGATTGGTTAACCCTGAGCACAATGAACTCTTAGTTCGAAGCCAACATATCCAACTGTTTAAGGCAGTTTAAGCTAATCTGCGCACTTGAAATAGAAATCTACCGGTAAGTACCACTAATTTTCATATCTGTTCATTCCGCAAGTTCCAAGTACCAACTTACGAATTTCAACTTGGTGATGCCTAAATGCGAACTTCCATTAAATCTTGCTACTTGAAACTTTGAGTAACGTTTCAGCACATGCAAATTCTACATATCTACGCTACCTTGATGTTCCAAAGTCCTAAATCCTGGAAAAGGATAACAAGCTCATGAGCAGAAGTGAAGCATGCCAGATGTGTGCTCAAGAGTGGGATAAGGGCAGATAGTTTGAATGGAATTTTCGTAATCACAATAGGAAGTTTTAATAAGGTTCTTTCATTGAGAGCTCTGACTGATGCAGAATGACCACATGACTTGATCTAAGGAGGAAAAGCGATTAGGCTGAAAAACAAAAAAATGGGTCGTACATATGGGAGTCTTGGGTCTTGAGTGAGATTAGCTGCATGTGCGTTTAACCTTCCACTCCATAATTAATTCATGTACCATCCCACCATTCAATCCTCGCCTCGAAATCTCCATGTCACAAAAGGATACGAAATACGAACTCATCAACCATAATTCTCTCCATAACTCGATTAAAATCCGTTTTGGGCTCCAGAACAGCCTCAGCCCAAGTCCCAGCATCGTATTTGTGGTTTCCTATTGGGTTTCGCGCCAATTGTCTTCGGTTCGCTGAACCGGCAACACCAGGACGCTCAGCCTAGCAGCAACATTTTAGCAGTAAACTACATAGTCGAAGAACACCAGTGGCTGCTCTAGAAATGGGTCAAGGAAGATGCCTAAGGCAAAAAAAATAGAAATTATGTCTTCATATATGTATTGTTGGTGTTAAAAAAGGAAACGTATAAAATTCTGCCTGAAATCAGTTTAAGAAAACGACGATCAAGGGTTGAAAGCCCTACAGTTTGGCCAAGTGCAAGAAATTTTGAGAATATGAGTCATTTTTTGTGCTTATAAATTTTAAGGTCAAGCGAGGGGGAGCGAACAAGGCCCCTCTTCTGACCCAATATTTGCAGAACGGTCCTAGCTAAACACATCATGAATGTTTGAATACAGGATCTGTGATTTTCGGTGAATTTACATACAGGTACATTTATTTTACCAAATGCAATCATCACCGACTTCATACATTGTATTTAGATTGCTTTTCCAGAATTTTTTGATTATTGGATTAGCTGGACTATTGTGAATACCGGAGGACGTACTCATGCAAAATGATTTGATTTCAATATTTCCTGCAAATATTGTTGACAATTTAGGCGGAAAGGTTCATATGCATCTACAATTCATATGCATCTACAGCCCAAACTTGATTGGCATTTAAGCACACACCTTGCAATGCAATAACTATGCCCAATTGTGCGAGGGAGATTGGCTGCTGCTCTATTGTGGGTTGACGAGGAATCCGATGTCATGTCAATCCCAGCTTTGGTTATATTTGAGGAGGAAGGAAAAGTGTTGAATAAGGATCTAGCTCTGGACTGGAGCATGACGTAATGATTAAATAAAAGGAGTAACTAAGCTCATTCTGTGTGGCGAAGACAAATCCGTGTTTACTTGCTAATGTGTGTATGTGTAGGTACGAACTGAGTCAGTCTATATCCAGAACACTCCCTCCTACATTGCACCCATGTCTGTCTGCCTACTGCCCTACGTGTCAGTAAGAAATAGCAAGTCTCTGCAAAGTGTAAAATATCCCATTTTAGTAGTCGAGATTGGCAATTGGGAAGATGGACGATTGGTGAACAGGGGAATCCCCTATCACTCAAGATGCGATGCAGCAGGAGCCAGAGGACAGCTATTGTATTATAATATTCACATCTTCAGCACAGTGGTAGCCCAAACTTTGTATTTGCCCAAACCTCCACAAACAATGGGCACATGAGCTTGGTTACATGAGCTAATCCTCCGTGCAGGTATTTGTGGGGATGACGAAGATGAGTGGACAGGAGATGTGGGAATGTGCACTCGAATCGTCGTCTGGTCTCAACGCTCCTGGCCGTGGGTGACTCAATGGACACGCATGTGGCATTTCCTTTTTCGGCTAATTCACTAAACGGAAAAGGTTATAAAATATTATGTTAGGAAAAACCTGCTGAAGCTCCAATCATTTCATTTGATAATCAGATCAAGTCTCTAACCTATGCTAGGTCCCTAAGCCTTGTTAGGACCTAAAATCGATCCGAATCGGACGCAATGATTCGGGGCTCTCAATCTTCTGTTCATTGGAAAAATAAACAGTTCAAAGGACATTCACGGATAAATTGGATTTAAATTCAACCTATGAAAACTCATTTCCCCTCTTTTGTTTCGTTTTCGCTTTGTTCTGTACGTTTTTCCATTCAATGCTGTCGCAGCAGCCATTTTGAAAACTTTATATATATATATTATTCTTGAAATTAGTTTATTTTCAATAAAATCCAAAGGTTAAAAGTGGCATTGGATTTCCATTCCGCTAAGTAGTCAAATGTATTCCATGCTTGCTTTGGAATATTATTGCAAAATTCATTGCAAGTTTTTACAACACTACAAATTCCTTTTCTGGCTGATTTTGGAAATACTACGATGTGACTGAACTGTCGAGCCGAGATACAAGATTTTTGAAGACGTGATTCTTCCAGCTATGATTAAACAAAAATTATTAAAATAAGCACTAGCTAACCGAATTCTTAGTACCTACTCGTAATAATAGGCGTGAGTCCACGAAAGGTACGTAGAATGTAATAGCTCAAATGGTTTTTATTGGGGCCGCATTCCAATTAAATTCAATAGCACGCAAATATGAACTTAGTTCTTTTGACTAGGCTCCGCTCATATTAATAAATTGGATGATGATGATGAATGAGGACACAAGACGACAATTTATTTGGAAATGACGACTTTACTTCTGAATGGCACACTCTGTACTCTGTACCAATCAAGGCTATCAACTGTCTCATTTGGACCAAGAACTCCTTCTACTTCGGTGTCCAATATACGAGTGGCAAAGAAAAGAATGTTCGGAAGAATGTTCCTTTCAGAGAGCATTGTCAGAAAGCTTGAAAAGCCTCTTGGAAAGCCATCCTAAGCTTCATGTTCACTTCCAAGATCCAAAACCACAAAACAAATGCATTAACTTTTACGTGGTCCGTCTGGACTACTTCAACTTGGAATGGAAGGCAGAAGCCTCAGTGTCTCATTGCAGAGATACAATATATCTATACGGATATATCCAGACTAATTCATTCAGTGCTTGTCAGGAATCCGGAACCAATGGAGCAAGGAGCAAGATGGTACTCTTGAAATACGCCAGTGCTGCCAGTATTGCTTGCTTCCAGTTTCCATGCTTTAATCTGGTAATACTTATTAAATCCGTTTAAGCGGTTCATTGTCACTCTGTCAAAATTACGAACTGTGTAACGTATCATTCTGCTGATGACTAGGAAACACGAAGCTACAGCAGATGAATTCCGGTTAACCAAATGCTAAACAGATTATAATGCCTTACGCTCAATAAAGCTTTTGAGCAGTTTGGTGGTGGTATGCCACACGGCATAGAAAATTTCCCAATTTGGATTCCGTCAGAGCATGTGAAGCTGAGAAGGACGAAGAGCATCTTCTAACCGAATTACCAATTCAGGTGAACCAAGTTACATAATTCATTTTCGGAACACTTAACGCTACATGCTCCGCACCGGTGAAAGCAGAGACTTTTCCCGTAAAGTAAATACGGCTTTCTCTTCTCTCGTGTTGTGCCAATGTTCTACACTCCCTTGTCCTGCCAGAAACGAGCATGTCTCTCTACAAACATTGCACTGTATGTATGTACTAGCAGCCCCTCTTCCTCAGGAAAACTCACGGATCTGACGCGTAAATTTTATTGACAATACTGAAATGATCAACAAATTTCTTTGTAGTTTCGTTTTCTTGTAACTCTGTTCGTCCCCTACCCTACTCGAATTCCACAAATTCACATAAGTACGTAGTGCAACTTGAGCTTGATAATATTGCACAAGCTGGCGGCCTGCGACAGTGCTGCCGTGAAATGGAAACGACAATCGAAAGCAATTTAACGGGGAGTCACCATCAACGCTTCGTATAATCTATAATCCTCCGAAAGACAACACGGTATTTTTATATTAGGATTCGTGGATGACTGAATTATTTCGCCAATATCCTGGGAATTAGGTTTGACCTAAATATGCTGCTACTTCTTGGAATTCTGGAGTTAATTTTAAGAGTGAACTACAAAAAGACTTCCTGTGGCCTTTAGACTGAATTATCTAAGAAGACCAGGAAATCTAAATGAAGCTTACACTATCGCTTGAAGTGTCGTCCAAATAGTTACTTTACTATCCAGTTCAGGACAGTATCACACATTATTCCTATTCGCATTTTAAACTTTCTCTACAATTTGACACCCTCCTCATAGTATTATGGTTCATCAGTGTTCATCTGCCATGTGAGTTCATATATTCAGTTTGAATCAATGGCTTTATATAATATAGCGAACAAATCAACGCATGTAGCTTCTTGTGAAGTGAGTTACTACGTCGACAACACTCTCCTCGTGGGTGAGCTTAAAATCAGCTATCACGTCATTTAAAAAATTCACCGACTCGTAGTACTGAATTCCGAAGCTATATATATTTCCTGGGAAATCAACCTGCCCACTGAAATTTTATACACACATGCAGAATACCATCACTCACACTGGGATTATTCAATCAGAATCTCAAAATAGATTTTTCAAAAAAAAAAGATTAGTGACAAATACGACAAAACTACAGAGCAAATCAGAATTTCAATATAACTAACACTTATTTCACAGACTACAAAGCCAAAATTCAGAAACCACTTCACACACAGTATTCCGCGGTAAACGTTTCTATCCACTTTCAAACATGCATAAAGGGAATTTAAAGCAGCTTTTGTCGAAACCTTAGATCAGCTAAGAACGGAAAGAGTTTTCTCCCAAGGTTGACTTCTCGGCAGTAGAAAAACAAATTCAAATCCTAAGTTAAGCTATGGCATTTTGAAAACGAGAAACACATGCAATTTCAATTTCAAATTCCATCCTTAACGGTCAGCACGGCTTTTAATTTAAAAAAAAAAAGCTTAAAATAACATCGCACTTCCCAAAACCTGCCTTTAACACCACTTCTAACATTTTCTATATTATGTTGAAGGGCTGTTGAGAGAAAGGCTTGACCATAAGTGGATAGCTTCATTTTTCATAAAGTGAGATCCAGGCGAGGGCGTTGTTGAAGGTGGTTATGGGAATAGATGCCTAGTTTAGCTAAAGTTTCCAAAGTAGAGACAGAGAAGAGGCATGAGAAGAGTCGAGGGAAAGTATTTTCGGAGGAAGACAAGTGCCGTGTTCTTGCTCGCACGCAGGTTCTTGAATTTCGGGTCCTTTTGAGATCCTTCTTCCCTCGTTGAGAGATCAGTCGGGAAGACTGAGTTGGGTCGAGCTGAAGCTAGAAATCAGACCGAGCGTTAATATTTAATATTGGGCCGGAACCCCGGCTTCGGAGCCACCTTCACGTCTCCTATCCCACTGACTCCAACTGTCACTCTCTTCATTACTCACTTGAAAACTTCTGCAGAGAAACATGTTCCAAGGAACGTTGGACAGGACTTGGCTTCAATGAGGGAAGTATGAGAAGGAGGTTGAGGTTCTACTTGAGCCAGAAAATCTGTTTCTGCTGCTGTTACCTCCGTTCCTGCTGCAAGTCACCTAGAACCTCTCGGTCCACTCCTAATAACAATAGCGAGTTTGGCTCAGCTAAAAGTCACTTCCGGCCCGAACAGAGTCGACGAGTGAGTAAAACAACGAACACGCGGTCGGTCACCGCCTGGAGAAAACCTCTTCTCATCTGCAGTCTCATCTTCTTCTTCTACTTCGCCTTCATCGGCTTCGTCTCTTTCACTGCTTTCACCACGCATCGGAAACGGGTTTCTCTTCAATTTCATCTCATTGACAAGGTATGTCTGGGGAGGGAATGAGCTGTTTGCGATTCTTAAAGATTGTTTCAATATTACGATTGAGCATTGAAAAAAATTTGACACACCAAAATTGAGATCTCAAGAAATCAAAGTACAAAATATTGTCTTCGATTGCTCTTAGTTTTTATTAAACACATAAATATTTACTGGTTGACTGATTCAGCCACAACTGAATTGTGACCTTTACAACTTGATTATTCTATATAAACCGTGAATATAAATGCCATCATTGAAAGCCTCAGGGTATTCATTTCAAGAATCGGATTAGGTTGCTCTGGCAATCGGGCCCTTTCCGTAACATATCTTAATGTTGGAAAGGAATAGTAACAAAACTTTTGCAATTACGAGTCTTAGGATTTTGGACCTAATTAAAAGTATAAACCCTTATCTCTTATATATTTTGCAGTTTCCGTCCGTCCGTCTGTCCGTCCGTCTGTCCGTCCGTCTGTGTTCGCTTATCTCGACACTGGGAGGTGCTACGGAGTCAGTTGAAGTGTCAATAGCTTCGCACTGATCCAGTGCAGCAAATGAAGTAAAGTTGACCCCAATCGGTTGACTCCGCGACCCCAAAGTGACCCGAAAACCGAAAATGGGTCAAAAGTTGACTTTTCCCCCGAGTGTGAAATTGTAAGGGAGGAACACTTTTGTTCAATTCAAAGTTAAATATGATCTTAGTTTGACCCCCTGACCCCTGAGTGACCCTAAAACTGAAAAATTGACCAAAATTTAACTTTTTGCCTGAATCGGAAATTGTACGAGATGAGAATTTCTGTTCAATTCAAAGGCTAAATTTGAAATCTGTTTAACCACCTGACCCCCGAGTCACCCCCTGACCCCTGAGTGACCTCCTGACCTCTGAGTGACCCAAAAACCGAAAAGTTGGCCAAAATTTGACTTTTTGCCTGAATCAAAAATGAGAACTTTTGTTCAATTCGAATACTAATTTTGGAGTCTGTTTGACCCCCTGACCCAAAGGTGACCAGAAAATCAAAATATTGACCGAAAATTAACTTTAAGCTCAAAACGGGAATTTTAGGAATGAAGAATTTGTTTAATTTAAATGCTAATTATGATTTTTTTTACAACTGACCCAGGTGACCCAAAAACTCTAGATTTCTTTTAAAAATCGCAAGTTTTGTTGACAATTGAAAATAAAAATGGAAAAAATGTGACGGGCTAAAAAAGTATCAAGAATTTAAAACAAATTTCGGGTTGAAAAGTATAGGTTAAAAGGTCCTGGCCGGGTTTAAGTTTGGGAAAAAAGTATAAGTGACTGTGAAACGAATGGAATGAAAAATTGTTACGGAACGAGTTTAAGTTGAAATGAGACATAGGGAGGATGTGACGGGTTAAAAAAAACCAAGATATTAGAAAATGGTGAAGGTCACGGGTTGAGAGGCAGTTGTTGATCAAAGGTCATGTATCGGGTCACATTTTGAAATAAAAATGAACATATTTTCACGGGCTAAATTTCTAAAAATGAAAAGTTGGCTTGGACATGGTTTAAGATGAAAAGAGAGATGGAGAGCAGGGGGCTGTGCGGAGAAGAAACACGGAATTAGAAAAGGCCACGGGTTGAAGAGAAAGGTCCATGGGTCATGGACGGATTTAAGTTGAAAAAAAAAATCGAAAAATGTTGTGTTAGAACGTGTCAGGGTTTGTTTGGCCCTGTGACATAAAACGAGACGGGTTGAAAAAGTCACGGGTTAAAAACCAGAAGCCAATTTCAAGTAATGGTCATTTATGATATGCAATGAAGATGTGTAATTTTTAATTCTGTTCAATACTCCACTAAATCTTACGTCCTCCGTCCGTAGGACGGGCTTCAGCTAGTTGTAGCATAAGGCCTGAATATGAGCGTCCTCTGACGGAGGACTTGTTCTGGACTTGACACTGCCACGTCGGCTGTTGTGGAGGTACTAGTAGATAATTGTCAAACAACATGCTTTAGAGCAATCTTTATTCGGTATTTAGTGTCACTCATGGTAAAGGTAACATCAATACGAAGAATCTCATCTAACTAAAATAGAAATGCTTAAATACGTCATACTTTTCTATAGCCTGCCTGTACCGTTATACGGAGTGAAATTTCCTATTCTTTACTCTGTTCTGAATATATATGTTTGCAATGCTCATTTTAATAACGCTGCAGAAGAAAGCTGCTTTGCGCTCACAGGTTCAGCACTCTGGGTTCACAACAGCGGTGTTTCTCGTTTTCTTGAATAATACGCTGAGCAGAATTTTCTGCGTATTTTATTAAGTAGTTGGCGGAAGTCTTTCAGAATTAACAAGGATTAACAAGTAGGTGTGCCAGATGTGTCCGTATTTCCACCACGTCAGTCTAATTCGGAGTGAAAGCAAAACACGGCACACGGCCTGCGTATCCGACTGTATATAAGCAGAGAAGCCCTCATGACTCAGTAAGCCTAGTAAGCGGGGAGTGTATGATCAAATCATAGTAGTACCTATATAAGATTAGAGTAGCTGAAGAGCACTTTTCGAGAAAATCAGATGTCTGGCTATAAAGGCCGATTACTGTGATTAACAATGGCTAAAGCATTGATATAGGAATATAGGTTACCCATATTCCTATATCTATGTGCAATAGTGGTATCACTACTGGGATATGAAGTTTATAGTGTACGAATGTCAAGAGTGAATTCCGCTTTGCAATTGAAATCTAGGAAAATGCACAAGGAGCTTAGTAGGATGAATTTTGATTCTTGAAAACCTTTTTCTTCACGAAGAAATAAATCCTTTGAAAAAATCCGTCCTTCCAAAAATGCGGGTGTTCTCATCGTTAGGCGCTTACTCGGCAGTTGGGCACCAAGATGAAATGAAAAATCGTTGTTTTGCCCAACTGGTTTTGTCCAACTTTCCCAGAATTGTTGAATCACATCATGAGTTTCAGGTTTAATGAATTAAAATTTTGATTTGCTAACAAAGTTTTAACAGAGACCGGACTAAGTTGTCCGAAGAAGCTGAAACAGATGCCCGCATTAGCAGATTGTGGAAGTATGTTGTCAGTAGCAAAGTAATAAAGGCGCAAAACTTAAATTCGAAACCTGATCACGACCAATATGTGTCAGTCCATGAATACCTAACGTCAACCCTACATTTCAAAAGTTTCTTTGGGGTTGAGCGGGGGTTGAGTGGATTAGTGGTTCTGGATGACAAATCGTGGAGGGAGTATTGGTCGCATACGCAGTGATGACGGGAGCTTAGAGTCAATCATAGTGCTTCTGTCTAAACAAAGACACAAAGGGTTTGAGACAAGAACAAGCATCGCTTTCTCCATTCACAGTTCTCCATTCTCTCCTGGCTCAGCATTAGGCTCAAAGTCGGTAGACTGACATGAAAGAGAAAAGTCCTGCTATTGTTTCAGCCGGCTGTGCTGAGACGTACACTTCCCCCGCACAGGTGTTCTCAGCAGTCAAGGCTCTTCCTGGGCACGAGCTCATCTGTCTCTATTTGTTCTTAGTCCTTCCTGGCAGAACTGAGCAGGGGATCCGGTGTCAAAAGCCCAACCGAAGCCCTCTCTTTCCTAATACAAAAAGTTTACTTTGGTCAGATGCCAAACGCCTTCCTAGAAGGGAGACTAATGCTAAACCCCTGTTTAGCCTTCGATTACACAAACTTTGATAAGGCTCAGTTGTAATACTTAAACGACTGTATTTATGGAAGGAGTAAAAGGGAGAGAATGATTACCTATTCTCAAACTATGAACAAGCTCCATACTTAAAAATTATACAAGCCAAGTTGTTCATGAAGTAGCTTCAACGTGGTTTATGTCAAACCGTAGTTTCGAATTTTTGAATTCAGGCTGGATGTAGAGGCTGCTTGACTATTTCAGCATATTTCAAGATAATTTGTATGCCCTTCGCACTGCAAACCCTTCCAGCTAAATGTTGTATAGTAATTTTAAACAACAGAGTCAACGTCTATTTGGATTCTCTATTAAACACTCCACGTGACGAGTCAAGTTCGACGGAAAGCATTTCCACTCATCTAGAATCGGGTGTCCTTTAAAATGAATCACGGAATTATAGTTGATTAACTAGCCGGTTCGTCGGCTGCCACACACGTGACTTTAGTACCAGCAAACAAACGCAGTCAAGTCAGAATTAACACAAAATAATGTAGGAATATTCAATTATGAAAATTGATTCCTTAATGTTGTGATTTGCGATTGTAAATTGGAGAGTACTGAGCTAATGAGTTCATGTTGTCAAGAGGAAGT
>JAQFXZ010000481.1:0-19169 GCA_034694025.1 Ceratophysella scotica | reverse complement strand
ACTACTACTACTACTACTACTACTACTACATCACACAAAACGAATACATATACAGGCTATGCCTGTAATAATGTAATATGAGCTAGCGGCAAAATAAAATTCGGATTTAACCTTGAATTAGTTCCGTAAATTCTAAGAAGCTTATACAAAATGGATGCCAACATGCATCATCTCCAATCAGACGTCTAAAGCATGCGGGAAATATAAACTAATCGGTTCACAAAAAACTTTACAGCATTCGTTGTATATCCAAGTTTCCGCTTCGCCCTTTGTATTTTGGCTCATATTACATTGCTCAAGACTAATATAATGTGCTAATTGATTAGAAGGGTTGAGATTCTAAGTGGATTAGGATGCACTCTCTGGAGCTTAGCTTCTGGAAGGCAGATGAAGTCGAGGGATTTAGTACAGGTCCTTCCTTTGTCATTAGTGTTTCGCCCTCCACGTTCTCCATGCTAGTTTCTAGTTTCACAATTCTGGATTATCCGTATTCTCTGGACTCATTGTAGCCAAAAATCAATAATTGGAGTTTTGGAGACACGGAAATAGAATAAAGTGATAGACACGTGATCCGAGTCTATGTGGAATGCCGACTATTGATTGAACGAGGAAGTAAAGTGAGTGTTTCCCGTGCACTGTATGATCCGAACAGATAATTTTAATAATATTCATGCTGTGGAATAGTCAATGTTTGCGGTATGTTTCGTTTAATTAGTGGACCATTCCATGTCCATATGAGAAAGGAGAGTGTATGCTTTGCCTAACATGTCGTTGGAGCATGGGGAATGACGACACGCAGCCTGCTCCCAAGTGCTGAAAGGGTTAAAATTGAAATGAGTCCACAGTCCTCACAATAGAGGACCAAAAATGGGGACCCATGGCCTGGTCAGGAGCAGGAGGCATGCGAGTGAAAGCTAGGCAAAAGGCAGAACCACTTTTCTACTGTTTCGCAAACACGCAAAGCAAACCATCCCCGTCTCAGTTTTTGGGTCTAAACCGAAATGTACAATCCTTGTTGAGTATTCTACCTGTACTAGCTAACTCCATAACCTATTTCGTATCTATGAACGTCCAGTCATTTAATGACTAATGTTCTATTTTGCATTTAAATACAGGTTCGAACCCTTTTTGTAAGCGGACTGCCCATGGACGCAAAACCCCGAGAACTGTATCTCCTGTTCAGAGGCTACGAGGTAAATTCATTTAATCAACAAGAATGGCATTAACGCAGGACGGTCAAACTGCTCAAAGCTCTTTGACGCGAGGTTTTATAGGTTTTGCCAGAAGCGCGTGGGAAAGTTTGACCCACCCCCTAGCTGAGAAATTGACCAAATGCTGAAGAAACTGTCTCATGATTGTTTTCATTTTCGTTACAGGGCTATGAAGGGTCTCAACTTAAGGTCACCAGCAAAAACGGGAAAACCTCATCGGTAAGTCAAAGATATCATCACGATAGATTCTGTTTTATATGCGAATTTGGGCTACGTCTTAATTCCAATGTGAAATTGTTTGTTTACAGCCTGTTGGATTTGTCACATTTTGCACTCGGGCGGATGCTGAAGCTGCGAAGCAAGTCCTTCAGGTTCGAAAATACAGAATCACGTGTACCTGATTTCCACTGACTCGCATCTCAGCGAAATTCTAATTGGCAAACTATCCTCCTTGTGTTTGCAGGGTGCTCAATTCGATCCTGACTTGCCTCAGACCATACGTCTCGAGTTTGCAAAGAGCAACACGAAGGCGAGCAAGCCGAAGCAACAGTCCCCTCCGGCTGCCACGCCACATCCAGCAATCATGCATACGTTGCCTGGTCGTAAGTTTCTCCTAATTCTGAGCAGCAGCGCGTCTGATCTCGAGAGGTGGATGCTTACCTTGGAATAAATTTTCCGAACCTTCTGATTTTTTTGCAGCACTGGGCAACCCCTTCTTCGCTGGGGCACCGGAACTCTGGCCTTCTCCGCTCGCATACCCCGGCGGGGGTGCTGCAGAGCTTCCAGGGGGGCTTCAGGCGCCGACCATGGTCCACCCTGCCTTACATCCACAGGTGCCTCTTCGCTCCTTCTAAATGCTCTCCTTAGTCTTTTGCCCGTCTTCTTTCCCCAGAGTTGATCGAAGGCTAACTGGTGTGCTCGTCTCCGCAGTACCTGGGACGCTCTTTGTACAGGCCCACAGCCCTAGAGTCAGGTTTAGGACCGTAGGATCCTCGAGGGCCCGCTTCAACGACAGAGTAGGACGTCTTCCATCTGTTTCTCTCGTGCCGCTCACTCGTTTGTACGGTGCTCCTCGGAGCATCCTCAGTACGCAGCACCAGCACGACGCTGACTGCCACCCTCCCGCCACCTCCTGCCACCACCCTCAACAGCTGCACCCACCCACTTCCTCTCCTCCGGGGCTCATCAACATACTCCGTCATCAGCCAATCGGTCCCAATATCTGTTCTGATTCCCCCCAATTCCTGTCATATGCAAGACAACGTTCTCGTAAAATGTTACGAGGGATCTGCCCAAACTAACCAACGTTATGCAACCCCCTCTGGAGTAGTCGTATTGGTGATCTTAGCAACTATTAACATCTTCCTCCTGAACATACATGCATACTCGAACCAGCGTGGAATGCAGTATTGGTCACCTATGAAACGATGTTTATAATAGCTAGTCGTAAGTCGATGCCACTAGCTTTTCAGTAAAATCAGGGAAGCCACAAAAATTTTTATGTTTAGAGTGTTAACGAGAAACGAAATATTCCAAAGTTAGACCCACCCAAACACGTTATTCAGTATCCTTTGGGCCAGCCACTAAATTGATGACGATGACGAAGTATATGGATGAGCCCCAATTGACCTCTGCCCATGCTCCTCGGGGAACGGGCTCTTTGCGTAGTGTGGAGAGCAGCGCCACGTACGCACCCCAGTAGCCCACTACCACCCTTCCCACCCACCACTCGGTCATGCCACTCCATAGTCTCCACCTAATTAATCATGTGGGCTCACGAATTCGGCAACTCATGAAGCACACATTAATTGCGTTCTAGCCTCGTCCTTTCTACCAGAAAGCAGTGCACCCTGCTTGCCGTTTTTCCTGAATCACTCTGTAGTCATGTCTTTACTTATGCCGTGTCACAGCTCCAATCTTTCCCAAATCCTCACAGTCCGCCCTGGTCTCACTGCTCACGTTTTGCTTTCAGCACACACTGACGTTGGGAGGCCCTGCACTCGGATCCCTTCACGCCACCATCCCACATCTGCTGCCCTCGCCCTCCATGGCATCTCCCGTCGGATCAGCCTGTTCCCAGAATCTCGGAAGCCATGCTCCATGCTCCACGCTCTTCGTCGCCAACCTGGGCGGCTTCGTCACGGAGCAGGAATTGAAGGATATTTTTGGCAGGTGAGCCAAGACGTAGAACCAACTCAAGGCACACGACCTTCATGATATCTTTACATCTACAAAGAAAGCACATACTCGAGCTCTTAAAGCTCTGGCTCAAAAAGAATATAAATCGTGGCTTTGATATCTTGCAACTTTCCGTGCATACGTACTTTCTCCGTTTATTGACTACCATGCGGATCGTGTTCCTTATTCATATTACCTACGATATCTGATCCAAAGTAGATTCAGGCGGTCCCCTCTATGGTAAAAAGTTTTGCTTCGACGCTCCGAGGCCTTCTTCATTAAATCATCGCAAAGAGATAGCACGGAATTTAATAAATTACTGATTGTAAATCCAAGGTTGATCTAAGGTTTGTCGAATGAGGCACACAACCAAATAAAAAGTGTAAATATCTCATTAGCTTTCACCATTGCCACAGTAGTACTCGTAGCTTATTCTAATTTCTAATTCAAAACAAATCGGGACAAATCAGCTAGATCCTAGAATGGCTATTTCCAGAAGAGCAGTTCTTATTTGCATATGTATGAGTATTTTTGGAGTATTTGGTTGAACCTACAAAATACTAAACCTGCTGGGTGCTGTGCTGACCATTCAGTGTACAATACAGTTTATTCCTATTTCCTTTTCTTCTGGCTTTCGGAGCCGATGGACGTGCTTTCACCGCGTGGATCAATACTGCGGACAATACAAGCACGTGTATCCGTCCCCACGTCTAAATGACTACGTGGTTTGGGGACACTTGATATTGGTAGATTCAAAACTGCCAGGTATACTATTACGTCTTTCCCTTTTGTTTTACAGTCAGCGTCAGAATGTTTAGACACGGAGAGGGTTAGTTTGGCACTGTGTATTCAGTATTCATGACGAAAGTCAATGTTTTTAATGCTGCGACGCTATTCTCTGGCCATAAAGTCTAGAGCCTTCGAAACCCAAATTGTAAGTCCGTGGCCTCAAAGTACATTACTTTTCACGTGTGGCGTAAGGCCTCGGACTTACAACTTGGGTTTCGAAGGCTCTAGACTTTATGGCCAGAGAATATATCCCGTTGAATAACGGGATGAAGTTGATTGATACTGTAGAAAGTCGTTGTTGCTAAATTGGAGCTTGAACTTAACCTTCAAAAGTACACAAAGTGATGTCACTAGATTGTTCATGTTGACTTGGCAGTTGGAAACCGCATAGAAGCATATATCGTGGTTCAAAATATAGCGTAGGTGTATTGAACGGGGATGTGATTTTCCTGTTTCCTCGTTTCTTCCTGTTTTCCTGTTTTCACTTGCTATTAAAAAATAATTTCACTTCCTGTTACCGACTTTTACCGCGTCAAATGTCGAATCTGATATTTCCCCCCTGTATCTGAGTTCTGAGTTCACTTTATCTCCTTTAAAGCTCTATTTTCCCTTCATTTTATATCCGTTACATATCATCTATTTCGAAAGCGCGTCAAAACGGCCAAGACAAAAAATGTCAAATATTGGAAAATATTGGAAACCAAGTCAAGTTCGGCCAGAAGGGTTAGAATAGTTTAGGTTAGCCTAAGTTAGGTTAGCTTATGCCGAAACGAGCAGTATTTGTCCTTTACATTAGGTCAGATTACAATAGGTTTGTTAGGTTGGCCTTTTTTGTTTTGGCCCTTAAGACATGGATCCCCTCTATTTGACTTTCTTTTACTTTCTTCGCGGTTCTCTTTTCTATGCTTCGTTTTTCCTGCTCGAAGTCCCTTCGCCTTCTTTCCCTCATTCCATTTAACGCCGTGTGCGCCGTTGGTATGTCGACCCTTAAACCTATTTTGAGTCAAGACCATCCCTTCCTAATTCCTAGCTTCCATGCTTGAATTGAATCGCCCTTTACTTCAGTGTCAGCATCAACATAGGCTTCGGTGGCATCGCCCAATGGTTTACCGGGTTTAGCATGAAATCACACTGTTAGGTCATTTGTGAGACATTTGGTCACTAGGGGATCAAAGCTTTTAAATGAAAGTCGACTAGTTATATTTCTGTCTATAGAATGAAGCATAACCGACTATGGCGCGAAGCATAAAAGCGAAAGGACAGAACGATTTAATTGTTGGGAGCGAGGAGCTGATGGTATGTTTTTTGTTGCAGTTTCCCAGGGTTTAGTCGACTGCGGCTGCACGCGAAGGGCGGGAGCCCGGTGGCTTTCGTGGAGTACATGGACGTGAGATGTGCGACGCAGGCGATGGCAGCTCTTCAGGGATCCTTTCTGCGCTACTCGGACCGGGGTGGGATCCGTATTGAATACGCCAAGACGAAGATGGCCGAGGTTCAAAACGGGTCCAGCACGAGCATTCTGCTCACCACGTCCGCTTCTCTGAACGGACATCACTCCCAGTACGACCATGTGAATCATGTTAATCAGAACCTTTCAACTGTAACCTCGGCTCCTCATTCCCCCTACCCCAACTCCATTTTCTGCCGTCACGTAGTCAACGCTGCCTGAGCAGGGAGCGGCCTTTTTGGGGGAACTGGGCATGGCGCATGCACTCCTCTCTCCCTCTGACCCAGTTACATTCTATGATTTCTCTTGTTCTGTGCAGGGTCTGATGACAGAGGAAGTCGGACAGTCCTAACACACGTAGCCGCAGCAGTAATCTAACATCAGTCGGCGTATTCGTAGCACTAAAGTCTCCTTTCAAACCTGCTCATTTACTTTCACCGCTTGCTTCACTTACTTTCTTCACTTTCTCCCAGTCAATCCCTCAGCTCCTCCCGTCAGACAAACCTCGGACCCTTGACCTACATGCTTGTTGACAGCCCCATTCGAACAGTTGATCAGGTAGCCCCCCCCCCCCATTCAGACTTCTTCTGCCCAGAATCTCAGAAACATTACGTTCAAGAAGGCTGCGAAGTACAGAGACACTGCGTATGACTACTAAATACAATAGAATAACTCTATCCCTCCTAATCTACATATCTTTGGTACGTAAGAATCAAGCTTAGAGTCCAGATGACGTGCTTAGGTACTTGTGTAAACTAAATATAACCGGCATACGTGTCTTACTAACCTAACTTTACCATATTTGAGTCCCATGCTGGGTCATTCGTAAATTCTCAAAAGTAATATTCTGAAATAATAATGGAAATGTTGATATATACAAGTAAGTTCTAGTATGTAGTAAGTCATCTGTTAGCATACTGCTAATACTGCAATACGTTTGCGGCTGTGTTACATATTAATAACTGTAGTGAAAATAGTAGTTTCAATAATTCATTCGCTTCTACGCTTCATTTGGTTGATCAGCTTTGGAATTCTCTAATATTTCTCGAGGACTTGGCGTGTGTTTGATCTGTTTCATGAAGAAAACTATTTCTGAGTGGTTCAATGCATGAGTTTCGATAACAATTGACACACTTTTAAAAACTTTGTTAAAGGCAGGTGAGACTTGAAGGATTTCTAGAATTAAGTGAACAACAAGATTCCAACATTGTACACTTGTGCTAACGAGGCGACACGAATTCTACGTGTTACGCTGGAACCGAACTACAACCAATTCCTTATCTCCCATTAGTCTTGCTTGGCTTGCGTGCTCATGTGTGGATTTATTTTTTCATATTAGTCGAATGGATATGGAGCTTCCGCAGAGTATGAAAACTATTGTTCTAGTGACTTATTTTAACTGGAAGCATGGACATATTTATTTTATTCGTATACAGTATGATGTTGATTTATCTAAGTATATGTAATGCATAGCGTATGATTCCTGTTCTCTAAATTGTTGGTTTCAGCTCAAACATGTCTGTACTTAACTAGTGTATAAAACTATGGCGGAAAGGGCTATAATTACTCCTTGTATTCGTAGTTGAGAGAGATGAGTGACGACGGTAGACTGGTCGCTTGACGTAGCGCTACAAGGAGCTACGTTCCCAACTCCCAAGCCTTGTAAATACTTGGAATGCGCAGTGAACCCCGCGTGTACAGATTTAGATTCTACTTTTGTTAATACTATTGTTCTTAGTTACGAGTCTGTAGCCAACGAGTAGATTGTGTGTAGAATGTCCAGGGTGAAGTTACCAGTCTGGAACTCAGTCTTAATTTGGGCTTTACTTAAATCCGCTGAGTGTGAATGCTTCGTGGACACACTCTCCTCGGTCCAGCCTGTCACTGCAGTCGAGTCTTGCCAATTAAGGCTAGTTAGGAATGCGTGGAGTGCAGAGTACTATGTGGTTCCTGAATTAACATATCTGGTGAGTCACACCTCGAATCGGGAAAGACGAGGAGCTTGTCTCGTCGTCCTTCCATTATTCCGTCCATTTGAACGAACCAATGGTTTCCAAAAGTCGCGTGTTTATGCTGTGTTTTACGTTACGCGGGGTACGGTTCCCGTCAGCGGACCTCGAGTCCCTGCACGAAGACCCGGACCCTTCCTACTTATCTTTACAATGGTGTGAAACTGTGATACGAAGCATGGTGTACTGATACTTTCGTTCTCCTCCTGCTGAGCAGCAGGCGGTGAGGCCCTTTCTTTAGGATGATCAATGATCAGGATGAGGATCAGGAGATGCCTTACAAGACAAAGTTAGAGGACAAAGTACGTCAAGGAAGACACGAAGTGCACTATTTCCTAACAGGCGAGTAACTTTGTACTGCACTGGTGTCACTGCGTACGAGTCAGGTGGGTCTCACTTTCCACCAAAATTGCCTCCACTTTTAGAAACCAATACATATCGAAAATGTGCTAGTTTAAGAAGTGCATTTCAAATCGCTGTCCGCCTTACAGTGAAACTTTGAGAGGCTCATCATCAATGGAAATAAGCTAGGTCATAGGTAGCAAGGTACTAGTTCGTAGTTCCGTCTCGTAGTCAATCTCTGTTCTTTCTCATGGTTTCACGTAGTGATCTAGTGCTGTCAACTTCTGTACTTGTAACAATAGAGCAATATACACTTTGTATTATTCAAATTCATTACTTCTTGACGTCAAGAGACAAAGTCTCGTCTGAATAAATTTTTCAAATGTCATCTCCGTGTTAAACGCCCGACTCTGAATTTTATTTACTCTCAATTCATCTGAAATGGAGCAAAATGTATCTGAATTTGCTGAAGCTGATGGCTGCACTAGTTTGTCTGGAGAAAAATCCAATCCGGATCTCCTGCTGGGTCATCCTCTTGGTCCAAGTCCGCTGTACCAAGCTTTCCTCCACCAACCTTCTTCTCCTGCCAATATAAAATATCTGTTTTGTCAACTTCGTTCAACACGGCTTGTAAAACAAGTAAAATCCAAGACAAACCTGGTCAAGGTCACAACGAGGAGAGACAGGAATGGAACTCTGGATATAGAGATCTTCCATCACTTGGAGCATATTGTCGTATACTTGATCCTCAAGGGGAAACTTCCTGGGATCGAATCCTGGAGTTTTGTCTTCACTAACGCACTCCACTTCATCGTCATCATCACGTCTTAATGTGAAAGACTGTCCACGTCGGCGAGAAGGACCAGCTCGTACGGGCGTTTCAGGGGTAGAATTCGACTGAGGGTTAGAATTTGGACTTGGGACCGGGCTGGCGTCCTCCAGCGACGACAGAGGGGAAGAGGGCAATAGATCCATTGATTCAGGCACGCTGGGTGATGCAGGATCTAGAGTATAGTAGATATAGAATAATTGGGTCACCGTCACCTAGGAGATTCATGATAAAACCATTTCGAACTTGTTTTTGTTTGCCGTGTGCAATTAAAATCTAGTCAATCTTACGAGCATTGCAATAGAAGGCTTTAGCTTTGATAATTTGTTAATGGTTTGAAGTAAACCGCGTCATATACGACTTTCCGTATCGCATCATATATTATCGGTACTACTAAGGCTACCACCAGATTATATATTGCATTACTTGACGTTGGCGGGTCCAGACTATCGGTCCTTGAGTCCAAGCGTCGGCCACGACGACTGTGTTTATCGGGAACACTGTTGAACTTCTTGTGTTCATCCACCTCACATCGGTCATGACGAGCGCGAATTGTCTCTTCACACAAAGCTCCAGGTTCACAAAGCGCATCCTGAAGATCACATGATTGGCATTTTTTTAGGTTTCCTCACGAAATGCCAGATTTGTGAAGTACGCACATCACAAAATGTAGACTTAGCATATAAATTGCATCAAAAGTGAGTATATGGAAATAGGCTCAGATGCAGCTCAATTTCGCATAAAATTGTTAGAAATAAAAGCTTAGTAAAGCATCAACACTGCTGAAGTAAATAGAATGATCTTACTTCCTCGTCGCTAGTTCTAGTACTGGACTCGTTCGTCAACTCCGCATCCACAAATTCCGTGGAAAATTCCGTTACAACTCGCCAGCTACAAAAGAAGAAGACAATGGTGTAATAACACAACGAAGGCTGACATTCTATATTCTATTGTATTTGTATATGAACTGAACACTCAGACAGAATTTCTCTGACTGTGTAAAATTACAAAAGACTTGATTGCACTGCACTGGAAGAATTACCTTGGAGTGATGATTTCTTTGTATTCGATTTTCTCCACGCGAGTAGCAGACGCAATGCTGTAGGGTATGACTATATTATCGATGTCGTAGTTTTGTTCTCTCTTCCGCCTGTTTCAAGAATCGAACGGTTATGAAATTATCCTTGTGAACTCCTCCCCGTCCACTTGTATACAGAAAGGTGTATGGCTTACCCAGAAGTCAAAGTAGATCGTCTATTAGTGCTAGCACTGTTGGTTCCAGACAAGAACTCCTCCTCCTCCTGTCGAAATTCCAGTTCTCCAGAACCATCTGAATCAGAGGTTTTCCTGCTCGCAGCAGACACAGAATTGTACTTTCTCCTGCTAATTTTTGGAGGGGGAGTTCCGTTTACCACATCACCATGCGATGCTCTTCTGTCAATCTTCGGCCGATTTCCACGAACTGTTAATGTCAGAATAAAACCCACTAATTGTAATTCCGAGTCCGAGATGTTGGAGCTTTTAATGCTTAAGTCTATTACCTTTTTCTTCTTTGGGCGGTAGAAATCGTCTGTCGTTCTCAATAATCACGTGGCCATTAGCATCGATGGACCGTGTCAATTGTTGCGGACCTCGACCGCGACCACGACCCCGACCGCGACCTCGTCTGGGCGGAGTCTTCTCTATACTGAGACTTAGAATCTTATCTGGACTTGAGGGCATCATAAAATGACTGACTTTCGGTATTGGCTCAAATGCCAATACTCCCATGTTTCGAAACTTGATGTTTGCTTTCTTTTTCTGATTTATCCATGCTTCGCCCTTCAGGGCAGAGTCAACCAGTGTGGTAATTGGGGTTTCTATAAATAGGGGTTTATATTAACTCATGTTGAAAAAAATTGTTCACCTCCTGTAACCTCAATCTCAATTATCAACCGTCACTTAACAAGCTGGCCCTATTTTCCGGTTCAGTAAGTCAATTTAGCTTCAAAGAGTTGATATACAGAGTATTTGGAGGTTACAGGCGGCACACAATACTTTACAGTATCCGAAGGGAACGACAGCGGTTGTGCGAACAGTGATAAAACTAAAATTGTAGTGTATCATTTTGTTACCTTCTGCAAGACACAGGGTTCTATGATAGTTGTGATCTATCAGCTCGTGAATTTCTTTGGTTTCCATTATATCAGCATCCACGGATTTGACTTTTTTCGCACGGCCAGTACAAATGGCACATAATTCAGTTCTTCCGAAACAGGAACAGACAAGCGAAGGAATTTTCCCAGTAAAAGAGGCCATATTTTGAACACCACCCAGCTGATAGATTTTTCTCGGACGGAAAGGCTTTAAGGGTAGACATCGACGTGAAATACATGTAGTATCTGCATTGACAGGAATTTTGAGCCCAAGTGACTCTAAACCGCCTCCCACGTAATTACTGCGAAAAAGGATGACACAATTACTTTATTCCATCTCTTCTTTCAATACAAAATGACAACAAAAGGTGGAACTTTAACTTACTTGTCAATGGTTTCTGCGTCGGGATGATGATTCAAAATCTGGTTCAATATTTTACAATCATAAGGCCCATTGGATTCAGTCGTTACATTGGACTCGCTTGTTGAGTCAGTTGTACTGTCTGATTTAGGAAGATTGGCTGGAAGCGGGTTCACGAACGGCACGGGAAGTCCATCTTCATCCACCAAGTACGGCAGCTTCGTTTCTTCATTGTACACAAGCTTTTTACTTCTATATCAAAAGAGAGAGCAGGGATATTTCTTTAGACTTAGCAAAACTTTTCTTTACTATTCACCATGTGTAAAATATACAAATCGAGTAAAATTACTTAGTTCTCGTGTAATCTGTTTGACAAAATATTAGCTTCTTCAACGTATAACTAGACGCTTGAGTTAGGTTTATTTAACTGAACAACTATAATATTCGGAAACGCAAAATTACCTGGCTGGAATTGAAGCTCCATCCCCTGCCGTGTAAATCTGAATATAAGCATCCTTCAACACAGGCGATGGAGACGTTGGACTACTTCCAGGACCCTTATATCTCATGAATGAAGTAACTCCTTCTTCAAACTGGAACAATGGTTTGGTCATCTTCATATGCCTAAGTATAAAATTACAGATTTAGCCACCGTACAAACAGAGGCAGAGCTTACTCTCAAGGAATCATATCAAATCTTATTCGCATATAATATTCACTATTCCAGTTGCGCAACTGGAAGAACTCAACGTTCACAGTTCACATTCTCTTAGATTTTTATTGATAGAGGCTAGTTATGGAAAACTTGCTTACTTTGCAAACTCTTCCTGCTGTTGAATCTTGTAGGCAAGATTTGCTATAGCGTCTTCAATCCATGTCCACATTGCAATAATCGAGGCTCGATCCTTTGCCCATCTGAAGTGTGGACTGTCCTCTCTGCAATTCAGGATTTAATGAACATATACAATCCGTGACAAACCTTGATACGTGGCAACACACAGTTAACCTGTAGAAGGGCTTATTCAAATTCTGCAGGAGGGAGTCAGCCTCAACACCGGACCTAAGTACTGTTTAATTTAAATGCTCAAGTCAACACCCACAATGCACTACGTAACAACTTACACACGCAAGTAGTGACTGAGTCGTCGAGGCTCTCCATCTTTGTCGATATAAATGTGTGTTTTCTCGTCGCCGCTCTCGTCGCCAGAACTAGATTCCGTATCATCGCAGAATGGATCTACGGAAGAAGTTTCAGCGACAGTGGACTGTAGTACATCTCGCACATATTCAACTCCGCCCTGGGCCGCCTCGCTCTCGCGTCTAGTAAGTAGAGTGCTTGGTGTCTTTCTCTTCACAACGGGCTCAGATGCTGGAGACATTTCACCGTTCTCAGTACACTCGATGTCTTTTTTCAGCCGTTTCTTCGGTCGAGATGGACTGGGAGTTCCGTTTAATTTATCTGACGTTGGGCTGAAGAACTGTTGATCTGCAGGGCTGTCGTTGGATTCAACAAGGTTCTCTGGACGCTTCAGACCGCTGGTTTTGGCAACGTGACTGATTCGACCTCGTCCACGACCGCGGCCACGCCCTCGTCCAGTGCCTAAGCCACGACCTGAATCAGTAGCAGCACCACGACCACGTCCACGTCTAGGGCCCTTGAATCCTCGAGGTCGACCCACGCGCCGAACTGACTGAGGTGATTCTATAGATTCTATAGAAAGAGAATCATCCAGAACAAGCTCCTTTTTTTCAAGTGCAGTGGAGAATGCTGATATCTGTTCCTTAGTGAATTCATCAAGTAAATCGACTTGAAGTGAGACCAATTTGTTCATGAGATTGTTGCATCTCATCTCTTGTTTAGCTGTGTAGAGCGCTATTTCTCGAACTTCAGACATTTTTGCCTGTAAATTAATTATAAAATATTAGTTAGTCAGGAAAGAGATTTCCGCACTTGCGCTTAATCATCGTTATTAATCAAATACTGGAACACGCAGAGTAAGAGTACTGAAAGTGGAAGCTCAATCTTTCAAATCGGAGGCCTACCAAACTTAGGACACAGGAAGATCGACCGGTCACACAAACAATTGTACATACCATTATTTGTGAAATTGTAAGTAGATTCGAATCTTCCTGAGTTTTTGGTAGGCCTGCCACGTGAAGGATTGAGTTTCCAACTTCAGTACACAGAAAATAATTGAATAAGAGAATAAAAATGACTCTTGATCTTGAACTAAAGCTACTCTCTTGCATCAGTGCAAGGAACATTCCAAGAATGGTTGTATATTTGTTATGTTTACTAGCACAAACATTAATATTAATAACTTGACTGTAATATATAATTATTTCAAAACCTCATAAAACGATTTACTTAGTGATTCAGTGAAACTTAACAAAACCTGTGCATGTAACACACCGCATTTAGCGTTCCGTTTAAGACAAGACTGTGTACTCTAGTTCATTTGTATACAAACAGATCAATACACTCGATTTTTTTTGTTACGCGTAATTCCAGTAAGTAGCAATTATTTAATTCGGTTGGTCAGATTATAAATTAACCTATTCGAGGGTCAGGCACCACGAATAGAATATAGATCATAGTAATTCTTTTTATTCTCCAAACTAAGCACGTACCTAAAATGTACTATAATCTAATTCTCTTTGCTTAGATCAACAGTCAATCTCGAATCACATGCGACAAAACAAAGGACAGGACAAGTGGCAACGAATGACAAATAGACGTGTAAAAAATAACGCTCATACGGAAGTTGATGGTTTCATGTTGGTAATATGTAGTATAAAGATGGATCCTTGTCAGGCAGGTGTCAGTTGTGCATGAGATGAGGGACAATACAATTGTACGTGGTGCTAGCAGATGAAGGCTTGCCTCCTCTGGTCTGGTGCTGCACCACCAGAACCCGACCACGGCAGGGATCTTGTGTGACAGACGGGTTGACAGTGTGTGTCAGAGGTCAGATTGGGACACACAACTCCTTCCCTCCGCATCTCATTGCAACCTTCTCTAATGTGTGATAGCTCCAGTGCTCCAGTCCACACTCCAGTACCAGCAGAGATTTAATCACTTTCTTCCGCTGCGTTCCCTTTCCCTCTTCTTCCGTTTCATTTTGCTGACGAAACCAACTCTCCTTTCGTATTTTCGTGGGGCTCAAGCCATCTGTGAACTGGGAAGGCAGATGGCACTGGCACTACGCGTTACCTACATTCAACACAACATAATTGTATAACAACATAGCGTACACAATAATTTGTTCAATATTTTCAATTTATTCCTCCAGTAAGCAATAATGCAAAATGCATGGGTGGAGGCTGGCATATAATAATACTAGTATACAAATAATAATAATACTACATAGTACTGTAAGCTGTCTGGTAAGCTGTAAGTACGTTCACGACGATCACATTATGAAGAAACCATCAAGTTAGATAATATTTTACTAAATCAGATCACTAAAAAAAAGTTACATTTACATTTACATAATTAAATAATTGTTCCCTACTTAATCTGTCCTGATCTACACTACGCTACAAAATACTACAAACTGCATTTTGTTCTTGTTGGCTGCACTCAGTTGCACGGCGATTAGGGCAGGCATAGATGGGATAAAAGGCCTCAAATGCACCGGCGAGAGTTTTTTACTTTTGGAATTGTTTGTAACAATAGCAATATCGATGGATGGATAGAATAGAGCATAGAACCCGTATTTATTAATCTGTACGCAGGAATTGGATTGGAATTAGAATTCGTACTTCGCTTCGGCTCTGAACTCCATCCACGCACTACCCGCATTGAATTATTAGTACCACGCTAAAAGCGACATGCAGAAGACCAAGAAGTAAACCAAATTAAAGTAAACTGGAGATAATCAATATTTACACATGAAAGTATATAGACTCCTTCGGAGAAGTCCTTCCTGTCCCTGTCACACAAACACATGTACAAGTTCAACGTTGAGCCCCTCCAATTTTTTCCATGTCATTTTAATTCGGTTTACATATATTTTTTGTTTTCACAGTAATCTCAGTCAGTACAAGCATCGAACCTCATCTGGACTACGTTAGAAAGCGATAGTACCTATCGAATAAGTAATAAGTAAGATCAAGAGGTCAATTTGAATATACCTTGTAGTTTCGAGTGACAGAGTTATCAATATCAATTCTAGTCTTGCATCGAGCATCTGTACAAGCAGATCATTCATAACTGAGTACTCTTTATCGACTCCTTTTCTACTTCAGCTCATTCAGTCATTCAGAAGGATTCAGAAGGATTCCAAATGAACATAAGCAATCAAGACGATCCGAACAACGTAGAGAGTAGAGATTCAGTTCAAAATCCAAATCGCAAAACTTTAGCGTCGACCTGAAGTTATTATCCGATCAGCAGAATATGGATCGTAGTGAAGCCGGAAGAAAACCCGTGTGGATGGATTGTGACCCAGGTCACGACGATGCGTTTGCCTTGCTTCTCGCCAGTCTCTCACCCGAAATCCAGCTTCTCGGAGTTTCCATCGTTCATGGAAATGACGAAGTGAAGCACTGCGGACTTAATGCCAAGCGGTTCCTCTGGACTTGCGGTGTTCAAGGGGTCAAAGTCTACTTGGGGGTCGAGAGACCGATATTAAGAAATCCCAAATACTGTCCAGAAATTCACGGAACGCCAGGTATTGTATATTAAATTATTGAGACTTCGAAGGCATGACAATCGCTTAGTCCTTCCTTGAGTCGGTTTAGCAATACAATAATTTTGGTTTCTTTAAAGGCGCTGACGGTGGTGTATCAGGGATGTGTGGCTACAATTTTCCAGATGAGAAGATCTTCTCGAATCCGGACTTCGAGCTGGACTCCGGTCACGGAGTTATCATGATGAAGGAGGCTATTATGAGCCATCCTTCCAAAGTAACCCTTGTTGCGACTGGAGCTCAAACAAATGTTGCGCTAGCTATTCGTCTCTTTCCGGAAATTAAGGACAGGATTGAAACCATTGTTTTCATGGGCGGAGCCATTGGTGTTGGCAATACGGGCGTGGCGGCAGAATTCAATATTGAGATTGATCCTGAGGCCGCTCACATGGTTCTTCACTCTGGTAAGCGAAAGCTAATGTGCATTCGTATTCTTTCTTCATATGTGTAACTTATTGTGAAAGATATGCTATCACAATTGAATCGCACTTCTGTAGTCGTCATAAATCCCATTTTTCTTGCCTACACGCTAGGTATCCCGCTTGTAATGGTCCCATTGGAAGTGACCCATTCAATTCTGGTCACCGATCAAATCCTTGCCCAAATCCGTGATATACACGCTTGGGATACTGAAGCCGCTGCGAAGAACGAGTCTAGAGTCCAGAAGTTCGCGGAATCCGTTCATCCACACGTTGAGTATAAAGAAATTAGTCGACGAGTTCGCGATGCTCAAAAGAACCAGGAGAAGGAAGAATTTGCTGAAATATCACCTGATAAGCAGAAACCCAGCCCGTTTGCTGATTGCTGTTACCAGCTTTTGTCATTCTTCAAAAAAACATATCGAGAAGTATTTTCGTTCACATCTCCACCTCTCCATGATCCTGCCACAATTTTCTACATTACGAATCCAGAAGCTTTTCAAACGCTCCATCTCTTCGTTGACGTGGAGACCGGAAGTGAGAAATGTGCTGGAAGGACACTGTGCGACATTCACGGCATCCTCAATAGAAAACCGAATGTTCTCGTATGTACTGCTGTTAATACGGACCTGTTCTGGGAGCGTATGCTGACATCTATCAAGGCTGCAAATGAACAGAGCCCACTAAATAAGCTCTGTGTTTCTACATAGAGTATTAAACAACAGCCAACTATTAGACGCGACAAATCGCTCCCAAGCACTGATTTATTAACCGATTTACTGGTTAATACTACAATGAAGTAATTGATTGATGTTGATAATGTTATTAATAAATTTTGGTAAATTTAAAGATTCACGTTTCGTTTTCAAATATGCTGCGCACTCATTTTGATCTGAAAGATAGTGGAGAAGGCTCCATTTGTTTCTTATATAAAAACCTTTGTACGTTTCAATAGTGATAAGATAAGGTTCATGAAGCGGTTTCTTTTAGTCCAAGACGCCATATACATATAGCATACAAATGAATATATGTATAATATACTCAATACTTGTAGCTTTAATGCCGCGGTTTTTAATGACGCCGTCTTAATGTCAAGCTATTCTTGTCGCAGTTTTATGTAGGTACTTGATTACAGTAGTATCAAATATTTGTGTACCTAACGATGTATTGTACGTATACAAGAAAAAAATTTTGTTATGTTATTGTATGCACTAAAAGCCAAATTACTTCCGATTCAGTGTACTTCCCTCCGTTTGAAGTATCTCAGGGGTCTTAGGTATTTTAAATCAAAGGACGTAGTTTGGCATGGAGCCATGAAACTTTGTGCATTGTACCTATGCCAAATTGTTCATACATCGATATGCATCAGCGGAACTCGGAATTAAATCGCTCCTTCTTCGACCCGATATCCACTTTAGTAGAACATGCAGTCTCACATTATCGGATGCACTATCCATCTTGCTTAATGTACTGAATTAAAATCCAGACCAAGGCATCGTCGGGATCAGGCTATAAGAAATCCATTTCCTTCCCACGTTCCACTAATGAGTTCAGAATTTGTTTTCAAGTGTCAATCAGAAGGCTGAGTATGAGAAATAGGCCGGATTTACGTCTTCGCCTGAACAATCGTCGTCCCACACAAGTCCCACTTCACGTGCTAACCTAATTTTAGTCACCCTGTGGGTTTTTCTGCCCATGGGAAATTTGAAAGTTGCATAATTGATTAGCACATGGTTTGGAGGGAATGGGATTCTTGAAAAAGATTCGATGAATGCACCCATGCGTTAAGATTAAAATATTCTTCAATCTGGATCTGGTAATTGATTTATTTTCCCATTTCTACTCCTGTCTCTGTCATCCAGCATATCTCCCGAATTTGACAGAATTATTATTAATCTAACACTGGTTATCACAAAAAATGAAATCTTCAACCGTATAAATAGTCGGCATTTCTTTCTAATGGCTCCAGTTGCATCCACGAAGTTGCAGATCGTGTCAGATCCTAAACTTAGACATCCTTCGCTTAGCATAGTCTTTCTAAGATCAAATCTTAGACAAGCAATTAGCCAACATGAAATTCGTGGCTATCTTGCTTATCGTAGCGCTTAGTTTAAGGTATGGACAGAGTTTGGATAGTTCCAGTGGTGGACTCAAGCCATGCGAGCTTGATAAGAATCTTGAAGGCACAGGGTGCATGGAGAGAGCGGAAAACGAGTATGAGCTCCAAAGTCCCGACATGTGGATCCCACGCTGGAAGGAGACGCCGTTTTTAAGTAAGCCACTGTAACAATTACACAGGTTTCGCTCCAGGAACAGCTTTCTCTTTCGAACAAAGTCAAAATAGCGAGTTACTTTCCCAAAGTACAAAATAAGTTCGTTACTTTAATTGATCCTATTTAAAAGCATATCCGTGCGTACTATCAATTTTAAATGCCATTTGATTTGACGCCCTTCGCTACGCGCTCCAATGCTTATGCGACGGCGTAAACGGAAACTGAAGATTTTGAAGCCTGGAAATCACAACTTTCACTTTGAAGTGATATTCAAGAAAAATAAATTTAAGACACTTGAAACAGCTTGGAGCTTCAACTTCCCGTTTTTGCATTAATAAGCTGTTTTTATGAAGGATGAGCGAATACTCCGATCTACGATTCGGTATCAGTTTGACCTATGATGCTATGCTATGACCTGTTGGTATTTAGAACCATAGTGGTCAAACTTAAGTTCAATTCCCGAAGGCTACTTTAGGTTACAA
>JAQFXZ010000480.1:0-19231 GCA_034694025.1 Ceratophysella scotica | reverse complement strand
TACTACTACTACTACTACTACTACTACTACTACATCACACAAAACGAATACATATACAGGCTATGCCTGTAATAATTATTTAAAATTAAATTAAAATTAAATAATAATGTTCTGAGAAAAGAGTTTGACGGTGGGACCATTTGTAAATCCATTAGAGTTGATTTGATTTTTTTTACAATTAAAACTTTGGCGAAAAATGTAATTTTAATTTAAGGGACTTAATTGTTAATTACAGAATAAATGAAGCGAAAATCAATAAAATTATCAAATATTATGTTTAAAATGACGAATGATAGTTTATGTTCTGAATCTTGCACCTTTAAATCGAAGAATTGTTTAAATATTGGTTTTGGAAACTGCCCAAAATTATCATTACAATTATTCATGGATTTAACAAAATTGTACGAATGCAGAAAAGAAAATCCTAACGGAAAACTACATCTGTGAACTGAAACACCTTTTCCTGTTCTTCCTGGGAACAGATCTCAATGACAGAATGAATCTTCTTTTCTCCCTCCATTCAAAGGAATTACACCCAATGAAAAGCGTTGGAACTCGAAAATCGGAATAGGTCTGGCTGATGCATAGTCCCGTCACTCACCTGCATCCACCAAGAAATCTATTCTTTGATTTCGTCTCCAGTCGCAGCTACTTAGTTTCCATTCCAGTCTTTTGTCCTGAGTATAATTATGTTGCTAAAGCGTTGAAGTTTGGAGTAGTATCAATTATTTATTTGAGTCAGATGGCAGGGATGTAGAAGGTGTTGGATTTGATTAGAATGCATTTCATATCTGCTGTGCCTTCATAATCTCCCAACACCTGTGCTCTGTTCTCAGCCATAAAACATGCATACTGTAATTTATGTTCTACAAATACGTTATGACTACATATGCTGACACGCACGGAGTAACATGACGTTTCACTTATTGTATTTTTCATCCGTACTTTGGATTTTATTATGAAATGTGTCCCATAGTATAGTCCCATCGAACTTATGATGGCCACAGTGAATGAATTGTGCCAGACGTGGTTTCTACCAATTTGAATTTCCTTTGTTGCTAGGCAGGAAACTAATGGAATGACTGTCAGGGCTTGAGACTTTGGTACAATTAATGGTTTTCCTAATATACTTCGTGGGCTCCTGAGGTTCAGGTTCAGTTCAGGTACACGTGTCTCATTTTCGAATTCGACCGGAGAAACTTTTTTTGAAAATTATTGTAAGCCTAAGACATCTCTGATTCGTTCCGGTTTCTGTCATCTATAATGACATGCCCTTTTTACCATGCTTTTTATGCACTCGCAATGTACTACATAATATAGTAGTAGAAACTGTTGTCACTTTCTGGATCAACTCCGATACTTATTCGAATTTGGAATTTGAACGTATTGTAGGTTGCTAGGTTATTATTACAGATTCGTGTTGCGTTATACTTGTATCTTTAAATTCCCGTCACTCCATCTTAAGTAAGTACTCAAGTGCCAAATTAATTACGGGAAAATTCGTTAATACTTCCAACGCAAGAAGAAAAATACAAAAATAATATGTAAGGGTCACTGGGTCACACAGTGCGTATAAAATCGAGCTTGCGGCCAGTGGCGCCTTTTGTCACATAAATACCATTGTCGGTTCCTAATGAGGTGAAAGTAGGTGTATTTTAAGTATTTTGATTTGATGTGTCTGAGTATTACCGGATTCTGATTCTGCGGAACAGAATTTGGGGAGGATAAATTATTAACGTTGTGAAATCTAGCACTCGGTTTATGCATAATACAAGTTTGAAGAGACCTACTGGTATCTTCTTTTGTGGTAGGATTTGGACGGGAATGGTGATTTTGACGCGATTTTGAGTTTAGATTCTTTCAGAGTTGATTCTGAAAACGGCGATGATAATATGTGATCAGATATTGTATACACGTATAAGTCACATCGAATTAGAATTTGTATCAATATGAAATAAACTTTTTGGGTTAACAAAAAATCTCCAGCATGGTCTTTTACAATGCGGATTAATAAGGTGCTACCGGAAAAACAAAATCGTAGAAACCGGTTTGGTAATTTTATAAGCAAAATTCCAGGTTAACCATATAAAGAGCGTCTGCATGAAATAGTTTCAGTACTGCATTACTTCCTTTTGAATAGGGAAATACATAACGGTCAAAAGTATTTCGCGCGACTGGGAAGTCTTTTAGCCAATGAGTAACACGATTTTCTGATATGATATAATTTTGAGTGGCCTGAAATGAGTCGAAAGGATGAACACCTTGAGTATTAGGACCGGGTGGCTCTTCTTTCACGTCACTAACCCGGATTCTGAGTTCACCTGGCCTTGTGCATAATTTCGGTTTTGGAGGGAATTATTAGTTTCAGAAGAGGAGTAAGGTTCAGTGGAGAACAAGGGCGAATGCGTTCGCCCAAATGGGTGTAGTGTGTAGTCTCTGTAATTTGATGAGTACTTGTGTTCTGGCTGAGGTGATGAGTGGACCTTTTGTTAAGTGGGAAAACGGTTCTTTAGGGTCTTTTCCACGCACTTTGATGCCCATATGTGCTGAACCTTTAATAATTCCGGGCTTGTCTCACTTACACCCTGCATTCACCCATATGGTGCCAATCATTTAGAGGATGGGTGCCTCTCTCCTTCCTCCAGAGTCTAGTCTGATTCCTGTCGAAAGCAACATTCGTTGACTTCTGCTATCATATCAATATCAGCCCTACCTTTCCCTATTCTTTTCATACAACTGTTCTTCAGTTTACATTTACGAGTATGAGTAAGCCAGGATGTTCAAATTACGAATGCAGAAAAATGCCCTATTAGCAAAAAAAAAATGTCCAAACGGGTCCTTCAGCAAAAAGCTGTTGGCCATTCGGATTCAGATTGTAATTGTATATTCAGAATTGCCTGCCTTCTGCGATATTCTATAAAATATGCTTATATTGTGCAGTCGTTTTGTAATTTAATTTACTTAGCTGAGTATACATACATATGCGTAATACGTAAATGCTATTGCCCCGTTTTCAAAAATTCTACAAGCAGCACCGGATGGATATACGAGATATTTTGCAGTTTTGTTGAAAAAATCCACTAAATTAAGTTCTAAATGTTTTCAGAGCTTTAAAGCCGATAAATTGAAAATTTTGAGATTCCGCGTAAAATATTGCACAAATTAGAATTTAACGCTAACATGAAGGAAAACTCTAGACAGCATACGATATTTCGCGATATGAATAAAAACCTTATTAATTAATTATTGATTTTCGAAAATATTGCAGGATCCTTCACTAGCTTCTAAAATCTTGAGAAAAACCCCTTTAATTCTTCAATGGGTTTGTTTCAAAAGAAAGAGCAAATAATTCTGTTGTGTTCTTTCGACTACACATTTTTTCAAGAGAAAGGGGGGCAAATCGTAGTTACGTTGTTTAATAATTGTCTAGCCTGGTTCACGGGCGTACAAATATTTTGGATGCTAATTCGGAAACCCTGCTAAACACATTGTTTACCATGAGGGTTCGCATCTGCGGGGCAAAGGCAAAGAATGGGTTAAGAGTGTCAGACCGGCATGAATAGTGAAATGTGCAATTGGACATGGGAGATTTGCATCGTTCTGAGTCTGCACTGGTCTGCACATAGTAGTTAGGAAAGGAAAGCCAAACAAGTGTATCGGATAAGCCGTGTAATACTATTATTCTAAAATGAAAATAGAATTCAGCATCTGTGCAATATTCCCCGCAGGACGGTAAACTAGACTACACTTGTATTACAAAACAAACCCGCATATTGTGTGCCACATGAAACATACAAGTGTGCACATACACGCAGATGCTTTTCAAAGATTATGACGACATTCTCATTGTTTATGATGAGTTGAAAGGATAAATATGCTTAAATGGGTTGAATGTTTAGCTTGAATGAGCGATTTAACTCGAATTCTCAGAGGAGCCAGGAGCCAGTATCCCCATATTCGGATCTTCTAATGTGGTAGGGACGATTTGCGATATTTGAACACGTACATAAATCAAATCCTCAGGAGACTCGAATTTCAACATTTTCCATGGTATCTTCATATTTTCTGAATTGATTTTTGTAGTTTCCTTAGGAGAATCCTTTGATAATTGGCACCCATCACTTAGATTCGATCTTCCTTTGATAGCACTTGTCAGACCTTAATTACCACGTCAACGTAGTCCACAAATTTAAATTTTTGCCTTCAGGCAACCAATAAGCCTCTTTATGATTTTATAAATCGGAAAATGACTGGCATAAATGTCAGAGGTCGAATTTGTGAAATCTATGATCTGATAGTCAAAAGCAAGATTTTCTTTCTGAGAAGTCAAGAATTTTTTTTTTTTTTTTTAATCTGGCTTGAATAAAAGTGTCATGAATTCCATGCAAATTCCAGCCTGTCCGAGCTCAAGGTTATTTAAAAAAGTTCTCAAATGACCCCAGAATTCCGAAGGCTTTAAATAGATTTTATTTCCGAAATACTGATTCCCGATCCAGCGTACTGTAGCATAGCAGCAGCAACATTAAAGTCCAACCTGAGCCAGACCCAAGCACTTGTCGGTACCAGAAGCCTTTGGTCAGGTAGAATGTTCTGTCAATTTCTCCGTATGCACTGGCTTGACATGCTCGCTGGTTTGGTTTTTGTCCCACTAGTGAGCTGCTGGAAGTGAAGGGAGAATTATAACTATTAATGGAATAGCTGGAATCTCTGGATCTGATAGTAAGTTGTTGTTGAGTGAGAAGAAGTCAGGAACAGATTCGGAGTGGGGAGACTGGTTCCAGCAGTCGAGATGAACGTGAGGAATTCACTTTCACATGAAAGTGTCGGCCGCAGAGGGACCAGAAGAGAGACGAATGTTAATGTTATGTAACAACGCCAGTGGCAGGCACTTCTCCAGTGGGACACGGGAACTTGTGGCTATTCCAATTCAAATAGGCTCTCTTGACCCAACACACAATACTGAACAGCCCCTCTTTCCCTGTCACTCAGAAACAGATTCGGATTCACAGAATTGTCCATGCATTTCAGAATTTCATTTGGTCGCTATTGTAAAAATCATTATATTTTCCAGAAATATGAGAGACGAGTACTACACTATAGTTCATCTGGTGGGTGTAAATGGCTGAAGGGTTACAGGACAAACTCAAACTGTCACAAAATGAGTTTTATCCCCCAACTTCGTATAATTTAACATAGGGATGCATGCAGGATTTATAGATGCTTAGGTGCCAGGTGCTGCTGCAAGGACAGTTTGAGCAGCATCGGAAGCCTTGGGGCTTGACGAAAGATTATTTCGTGTGAAACCAGTAAATATGGTTAGTGAATGAGGAATGAGGAATGAGGAATCCTCCTGGGGAACAGTTGTTGTTCAATCTGGCATTTATTTTGGGAATAAACCCGGAAAAGGCCGTTTTGATCCCATGTGCACTGTCCGAAGAGCCAAGAGGGCGGAGAAAGTCCACCCACACCAGATTCCAGTTCATATTAATAGAAGAAGGAGGAAGGGTGGTCTGGGTGTTGTAGCTCATCCGAATCCCATGTGCTCTGCTGGTCATGCTCATATGCTGCTGAGCTACTCAGAACTGAGTATGCGGGTGGAGGAATTAACTGCGGACTTGAGTCAACAAGACGAGGAGCAGGAGCGTCTGCCTTGTCAGAGATAGAAATTGGGAAAGACAGAGACACATGGGCGGAATGGATCCAGCAGCATGTTTGCATACATTAACATTCCAGCCTCTATTTAATGTTTTGACACGGTTGGTTCTAATGGACTCCGGCGAGAATGGAGATCTGGCTTGGTCACTCCCAGAAAACCTTTTTTCTCCTCCATGGACGTATGCCCCGAGTCAAAGCCAACTGGTCACCGGGTGCGGGTGATTTGTGTCTCCCTTTTCCACTACACTTCTTGTGAAGGGAACAGGCGGAGGGAACATGACATGTTCCAGGAAATAAAATCTTCTCTTCCTCAAGAACAGAATCTATTTTAAACTTCTACCATGTAAACCAGACATTATCTCTTCTAACAACCGTGAACCGGAAGGCTCTTCTTGAACGTCAATTGTTTCGTTGTCAATCAAAGACACAAATTTTCTTCCCAATAGCTTCCCAATAATACTTGGCAAAAACGTTTTTATTTTAATGCTCCGCCATGAAAACGATTCATCAGTATGCCACATAATAAGTCTATTTTAAGACCAGGAATGGCCAATGCAAAATCATTTGATTTTGAAAATAAATGATTTAGAATCATGATTTAATCGTAAGGATTTTGATTTTGATTTTTAAGAAGTGACCTGATTTTGTATTTTGATTTTGTAGAAGTATTACAAATCTATTTTGATGTGGAAAATCATTATTTTCAGCTGAATTATTGATGATTGTAAATCACTATTCGATTTCAAAATCAAGTTTTAAAGTAAAAAGCATCGTTGATTTTGACGGCAAAGAGTGATTGATTTTGATTTTGGGATTTTGAAGGCGAATTTTAGGTTGTTTTGGTCAATGATTTTGAAAATCATTTTCTAATGATTTAGCGCAGCCCTGTTTAAGACAGGTATTAGTGCATATACGATATTACCAACTTTGAATGGACACAGGCAATGTAGTGTGTAAATCATTGCAATTTTGAGTCCTTTGTAAATAAATGTAACAATTTGGAGAGTTTTAATTAAAATATACCCCGAATGTAGAGTGTTAATATTTCTTTTCCGGTAAAAAGGCTGAATATTTGCGTTTCACCAAGAAGCTTTCCCTGCAGGGTCGACCAACTTTGGAGTAAATCAAGGAATGAAAGTCCTGGGATTCTGCTGCTTCTCCACCGTGCTGGGAGAGCACATCTGGGAAAGTCTGATGGTGAAGTGCCAGCTGGTGATCCAATGCTTTTTACTTTCTCGAGACCCAAATCTATAAATGCTAAAGACTTATGAATACAAACTCTTCCAGTTTTTCACCAGCAAGTGTACTCCCATTTCCAATCCTTCTTTTCACACAGAATTTGTCCTTGTAAGGAATGGTCGTTGCTAGGTGCAGCTTGAACTTAAATACTCCTGTGACTGCGACAAAGTTCAAATAGGAAATGCTGGGAAGGACATCAGTAGGTCGGAATAGGTTGTATTTAAGTGAGTGCTTATTTGTTTCCACGTGACGGAGTGGTTTGGCTGGATGAGTGGATTTGATCTAATCGTTTCCAGGGATCCGGACCGGAGTAATGGATGACATAAGGGTGCCAGTAGACGAGGAAGTAGGACTCTATCTGCGTGGGAAAAGCATGTCTGCTTTCTTAGGTCGTCCAAGCCCAAGGATCATAAAGGGTGGAGAGCGGGATCAATAGTTTACAACTTTCCTCGCCTAATGTCTGAAGAGGTTTTTGCATAGTCTCCTAATGGCCAGTCCATGTTGTGGGAAAGAGGCAAGGGATAGCCCGTCCTTGTAATTATGGGACTGTGACCATGTCCAGTCCAGATGGAGCCTGCCCATTGTTGTTCCAGCAGCTCCAGAGACGATGACAGGTGTTCCGTAGTGGTGGGTCTGGCATGGCGGAGAAAGGAGTAATAAGCATATTTGGGCGACAGTGTGAAAAATGGGTTTAATCTGGTGAGGAGGTATATGCGGTGCTGGGAAGGAAGAAGGGAGAAAGGTGATGGGGATCCATAATTCAGAGTTGTGCCTGATGGGACAGAGAATTTAATTAGAACCAGATGCTTCGCCTTCATTTATTCTTTTTCCTCTCAATCCGTCTCCTATAAAACTACTGGAGCTATTGGAACACAAGGAACTCGGTCTGACGTGAACTCCTTCTCTCACCAACTTTGGCAATTCCTTCAATTTTAAATGACAAAAGAAAAAGTGTACATGGCTCCAGTGGGAAAACTCCTTCCCCTTCTGCATACAGAACTCATCAGGGAAAGTTGGCACGGTCACTCAGTCTCACGCTTATGTCAATGCTACCTTCATACATTCGGCTGTTAAAATGCCCACCACCTCGGCTTCTGGGAACCAATACAGGCAAAGGCGGCGGTAATGAACACTCCAGGTGACGACGTTCTCCCAAATATAAATGTGAACAGGTTCTCCTTGGAGTAGCTCTGTACTTCCTTCGACGTAGGGTACATGTATTTAGTTGTTTCAGTTTCTCTAGCCATCAGCAGGGTTACGTTTGTCGTGTCGTAGTAATTAAAGTTTTATGATTTTCTTTAGCATTTCATGGCATAAACCTCTTGTTTTATTAAACCCCTGTTTCGCGTTTTAGTTACTTTCCAACGAAAACTTTAATAGATGCAGTAGAATTGGTCAAATTAGACCAATCCCTATGCTATTGTTACCTCCAGCGTTGTCTCCGCGCTTTCTTTCAATTTTCTCAATAGTTACATTAGTTTTTCTTTCGAAATGTCGAAGTAGTACTTGATAATTTTGATCTATTTTATGATTAAGCCTAAACCCTAACCTAACCTAACTAACCTTTAATGAAATCACACGACAATATTGCAACAATGATATTGGTCGTGCAATTGGCCGGCATGCTGGGCATGCAACACTCTGGGAGGCAACTCATAGCTCAGGCTACATAGCATGGGGTATGGGGCTTTTTTTACCGTTACACGCTCGCCGAAGTAAAAGCTTCTCGCGCGGCGCGTATCTCAAATCAAACCAATCGCTTTCAACCAATGCTCGTCTTATCTCGAGTGGCGCAAATGCGTAGTTTAAACGTTAACTTCTTAGCTCTTAGCGACACAAAAGACAACTGGCAGAGGAAGGAACTCATGCTGAGTGTATTTGTTTACTTTCAGTTTTGACGAAGGAGAACTGTCACCACTCGCATCACCGAATGAGTGAGAGTCCGAAGGGTCCTGTGGTTGGCGGTCTGAGTAGCGGACAAGAAGGGTCTGGAATGCCCGGGATCAAGTCCTCCTCACTTCACGCCCACACGCACAGTCACGGCGGGAGCCCTGGCTTCGGAGGCCATCCCTTCCCTTCGCCCCACAGCACCACTTCCCTGGCCTCGGCCGGAATGGGAAACGGAGTTTCCGCCACAGGCGGCAGAACACCTTCACCCCCATCAGCAAACAATTCTTCTTCCGCAAACAACCCCGGAAACTCATCTTCGTCATCCTCCACTGGAAGAACACCCTCATCTTCCACCAACTCCGCCACTTCTCTATCCGCCTCAAATAGTAAGTCGCCCTTAACCGTAGTTAGAAACGTAGCATGGTTCTCTTGAACAATACGGCGCCAGCAATGCTAAATCCCTAATGTAGGAAAAGTATGTCACTTGGCAAGTAGAAGTTTCGTTACGTTATGAATGAACCAGTTTAAAATATATATTTGTTTATGTACTTAAACGTTATTCATCTCAAAATTACATAATTCGATGATATTTGTGTTTTTGTATTGGTGCTAATAGTGCGTTATATTTTCAGGAAGTGACAGCATGGGACATGGTAGTGCTGGAAATGGACGCTATGTAGTCAAAATTAAAAGATTTCTGGGTACTTTACTACATTTTGGATGTGACATTTCATTGGAAGTTGGTGATCGCGTACGGAATCTAGTCTTCAATTTAGTGGTACGTATTCCCTGCATTCCACAAATGCATCGTGTAAGCTGTTTATTTTGTAATCTGCCTGCACTCGCTCATTTCTGTTGCAGAGTGGCCATTTGAGTATTGAGGAGTTTCACCACTCTCTCCAAGAAGTCACTTCTTTCCCACTCAGACCCTTCGTGCTGCCCTTCCTAAGGGCTCACCTCCCGCTTCTCCAGCGCGAGATAAGTCATCTCGCTCGAATTTCTAAGCAGGTAAACCTAAGGATTACCCACTTATCACTAAGATAACATATTTTAGAATATCTTCACTCATGGATGTACTTCCTCTTCAACTGCTTCTGCCGATTTTACAGAGTCCACTCAGTTTCATTCGGAGTCACGAGCAAGTCATCATTGAGTCAGGTTCGTCTCCAGGCGAGCCCTGTGACATATTTCACTCGGAAGCGGCGGACATGGCCTTATCAGGCAAAAGGAAATCCTCAGAAAGGTGAGAACCTCAACAGTCGGTCTTCGACGGGAAATTGGCAGCCGACCCATTCTGCATATTTATCAAAGCCCAACCTCAAATGAGACAAAGTGAGATATGGGATCTTTCTCCCCAGAATTCGCATTTCATATAGGAACGGACCTAAAACTGTAATAAGCGAGCTAGTTGAGCAGAAAAGAGATTGGAACTAAGTTTACTTAAGCTCAACATGGTCTGGGTCTACATGGAAAGAAGTGGGCAAAGTGTGCACCTCGAGCTATGCTCAGGAGATATCCAGACTGCCAAAGCAAAAAAAGGAAGATAGTTAACCAGCTGTGTTCTTGCATATATAAAATGTGTGGCATGTGGTGTTTTTGAGTTCGGAATGGGATGGGACCGACAGTTTGCAGTTGGTTCCGTGTTCCATAGCAAGGAATTAAGATTGACCATCTGTGCCCTTTTATATTGCAACGTGGAGCGGAAGGAGACAGGCTTCCTTTACTCTTTACTCCGCTCATGCTTTCCCAAGCCTTCCTCTCACTTTCTCCCATTCCACCCAAACCTCAGTTTCCTTTCCCTCGTCTCACTCTCAATGTCCCAGGTTGGCAAAAAAACTAATTCTCGTCCTGTTCTCTTCTCCAATCCGAGAAATTGAAAAAAACTAAAGCTCAAAGTAGGCAGAAAGGATATTGTCCGGTCACCTCGGCATCCGTTGAAGTTTCCAAATTTTTGACTAACCTAACGAGAAAATTTAACGCGGTGGTGACATATTTTTGCTCGGGGACGCTAAAAGCTCCAAGTGGTTTCTCTTTCTCCTTTACTCTAGTTTTAAGCGTTCGGGAGTATTCATGACTTGAAGCATAATATTTCAATCCTTTTAATTCTGAAGCGATAATTTCGTGAATAAACTGGGAATCCTTTCCCCGTTAGATATTTTGAAATCGTACGGCACAATCTGTATTTTTTGTGATGATTCTCTTAGTGGAGACAACTCGTCATGTTTGTTCAGGGTTAGGTTTTGCCGAAACGTTGGATATAATGTGGCAAGTGGTCGGCAATATGAAAGCACACTGTAGATTCCTGTACGATACGATTTCAAAAATATGCTTCCCGTTTCACAACCTTGATTACTAATTCTGCAAACTGGGGTTTATTACGGCCTTGGACCTTTCGAAACATAAAATTGATCGAATTTTTGACAACATGCAATATTGAACTGCTTCAACTTGAATGTTGTTAAGCTTATATTCGTGGAAAGGCGTTGACAGCGATTAAATGATCAGTGATCATGCGAAATTCCATTAAATATTCAATTTAAAAGTAGAACTCCATATATATGTTCTTAAAATAAGCTCACACGGAACTATATCAGGCAAAAAGCGCGACACAGAGAGCGCCACACCAAAAACGCGACAGAAAAAGTGCGACACGAATTATGTTAGGTTATCCGAGTGTCGTGGTTTTTGGCAGGAACCCACGGAACGGAAAATGAAATGTATCCAGTGCTCTTATTATAGTTAATTGTTCAGATATTTTTCTTTAAAACAGTTCACTGCATAATCCTATATTCTTATTCCATACGTAGCTTTTACGAGAATGGTGAGTCTGGTGAGCCAGCCTACGCCTCAACACCGAAGCGGCATCACCATGGAACTCTGTTTTCCCCGTTCTCAACCCTGGTGAGTGGAAGCGGCGGGCCATCCTCCGTGAGTGCAGCCAGTGCTGCAGAACTGCGTGACTACTATTCCTCCGGCTATCCACTCCTCACCTCCGCCGCCCACCATAACCATTCCCATCACCACGACTCAGCCACAAGCACCAACTCCGTAACGACGAATTCCTCCACCAACGGCGGGATGACTCCCAAGGGAGCCGAGGATGAGTGGAAGAATATTCACGTCATGCTCAACTGCATTCTCCAAATGGTGGAGAAAACGAAGCGGGCACTGAGTATTTTACAAAACAGAACTTTTCATAATGAGGCGGAGAGCAGTGGAACTTCAACGTCTTCATCTTCCGCTACGGCTTCCTGGCTCAGAAGACCCGCCTACTCCTCAATGGACAACTCGGATGATTTCAAGCGTCAGGCTGGGGAAATGATGGCTCAGGCTTTGCGGGCGACAGAAGACCGAGTTGCTGAAGTCAAACGACGTGCTGGTATGTTCATGTTCTACTTTCGTATTCTTTCTAGGAAAAAGCGATGCGGAATCTAAGGAGCATTATGGGATTTGCGCAAAAAATGTTCTAGGATGTGCATGTGTTACTATAATATACGTAAAAATCCTTAAGCATACGATAAACTCAGCGTTTATCTCGTGTCGTGTGACCTGCTTGCTAGCTATGGCATGACTAAAGAGACAAAGAAGTTACACGGAGATAGGTATTGAAAATAAGCGAGACTTGAATTAGTTAAAGGCTGGAACTCTTGTACAGCAAGTGTCGTAGTGGCGGGTCGGTACGTAAATTCAGATCATTGGAGGAAGTTGTGAAGGGCTGGAGAAAGGTGAAGGCATTGTGATCCTAAGTATAAAATAATCTTGGTCTAAATTGCTAACACACGATACATTTTCCTTCCTGGGAACGAACACAACTGGTATGGATGACTATGATGTTGTTCAAATAAGTGTGGAAGCAGAGGGAGCAAGTGGCAGAGACCCGTTCTGAGTACTTGAGATCCAGGAGCGTGTCAGGGATGTTTTCTCTCCAACTATTTCTCCACGGACTTCCTACTTATACTTACCAGCAAGTTTTACCAAACTCGAGTCTAATCCTCCTCCGAGCTTCTCCTAACAATTCCTATGTTCATACTTCACACAACTTTCTCTGCTCAAAATATCTTCCAAATCTAACGGCATATCTTTTTTCTACGCCGACCGCCTTTTGGGTACAAAGTTTAATATGTTAAGTAGTTGTTAATCCTGTCGGCCGGGTACTATATATTTAAAACCATTAAGAAAACTGTATTAATCACTTGGGCAAATCTCTTTTGCATATTTAATTCGTAAGTTTGGGAAATGAACCTGAACACCAGCAACTTAGTTTAGGTTAATTTAACCCTTTACTAATACTTTGTTCAATGTGTTTACAGAAGAAGCTGTACAAGAAGTTAAGAGACAGGCGTTGGTGGAACTGCAGAGAGCAGTTGCTGCAGCCGAAACTCGAGCTTGTGAAGCGGTGGCAAGTGAAAGAGCCCGACTCGAGAGAGCCTTCATGCGAACACCCGCGGAATCCATGATGCTCGGAGCCCCAGTGGACCCAGAGGTAATCTTCCAAAAGCCAACGCCAATCGAACTATTCATTTGATATTAGATATTTTTATTTCTTGGTAATCAGACCTGCTGGAATTGCGGAAGGAAAGCTCATGAAACCTGTAGCGGGTGTAACATGGCACGCTACTGCAGCTCCTTTTGCCAGCACAAAGGTAACACACCAAACTGGGCTTCTTTTATTTAACCGCTTCAAATTAAGTTGAACTCTAAAATCTCAGCTTTCTCGCCACTTAGCTCAGATTTTACGATTTTAGTTTATCTTCGAAAAAGGATATTCAACTTAATTTTGAGCAAAGTCTTTCTGGGGTAGGGCTTAAGTTATATAGGAAAATTCTAACCCGGTTGCTTTACGTTTCGTTGTCAGATTGGGAACACCATCACACTGTTTGCGGGCGGAACAGTAGTGGAGAAAGAGAAAGAGAGCGGAGCTCGGTGCCCAACAATCCGGAGAGTAAGAATATTCATGTTCAAGAAAACAGTAATTCGTCACCCATCAACGTCAGTCATCCCTCTCCGGATAACCGATCTTCGGGATCCAATAACTGAAGATGCATTTTGTACAACCGAACCCAACAGACTCCCCGCGGTTGCGGCAGTACTCAACTATCTTAGTGTAGACTATACATATTATGTGGAGTGCTAATAAGTAGTCGATTACACTGAATCTATCTCCTGCATTTCATTCTACTTTACAATAGAATAGAGCTAAATCACTAGATTGATATTGAGTACCATGAATCGTCAATTTTTGTTCTGTAAGTACAACGTATTTGTATGTAACTACATTACATTGCTATTGCTACCACAGTATGTACCGTACCATTATATTCATCCTACTTGTAAATTAAGTATTCTCTTGTTTGGTTTTAGACTGAATCTTGCGAATTATGTACTACAATATTTAGTGTTGGCACCCGTACGCAGTGTTATCTTCAATGCATCGTATACCAAATGAGTGGAAGTAGTGACACAGTTGATTACTCGGTTTCAGATGGCGGTAGTGGTTCAAGGAAGTAGCGCACTGAAACTGGAATAACGTGGTCCACGAAGACTGTTAGGATGAATACAACTTGCTTTTGGTTTCTAGTCCGCTAATAAGATGTGTTCATATTTTTAATAGTTCGTTGCATGAGTTTAGAATTTTGGTATGCCTTGGAGACTAGTGTGTCATATTTATTATTCATGCTAACCTGAAGTGTTCCTCTAGTTTAATTTGTGGTCCTGGGGTATGCTTGATGTGAATGCTCTCCTATTATTGATGGTAACTTATATCCAATCAGAAGACTCCCAGTAAGGCGAAGGCAAATCGAACAGAACGGGCTTCCCGGGTTCCCAACTGCGTCCAATGCATGCACTTACGTTATCTCAGGCGTATATGTTAGGACCAGAGCCCCTTAAACGATCAATGGCCGAAAAGTTCCTCAAAACTTTGGAATATTTCAAAGTCGAATAAAAACTAGCACCCAACAAGACCTAAATATACAATATTTGGATTGGTTACGTTTGTTCAATTAAATGCCCGAGGCTAAGAAATTCTGAAAATTTCTCTTGTCTTCAAAACTTACCCAACCTAGCCTCCGTTAAATATGTTGCGCTATAGTTGTATATTAGCTCGAATACGTTCATTGAAGTAAAATAACAGGCCAACGGTAGCAAAAAACTCAGTAAACTATTTCGGGCAATGGTATTTCTTCAAAACGGCCATAAATCGTTTTCGGGCGCTCGCCCTGTCCTAACATATACATTTACAAACACTTGTACACATGCGCAGTATTGTAGGAATTCGCTACTCGTTTACCGATACTCTTCGATATGAACATTAAATTAATAGCATACAAGGCATTCCCAACATTCCCCACAATTTCTGGTAGTTTGCCTCTGTCATTCTTCTCCAGCAAAACGTATCTTATCTTATACAAGTCATGGTTGTTTCGAACTTTTAGCTGGGAGAATTAATGTACGAATTGTCCGTCTAAAGAAAATGCCAACTAGTGCTAATGGTCATTGTTTGGCATTTTTGACGGTTCTCATTTGAAGAAGCGCAGTCTGGGAAGCCCGCTCTGCACATTTTTGCCTATCCGTTGTCATGTTCGCATAATAGGACTCTTCCGATAGGACACACACTCCGGCGGTGGCGGTACGACGTAAATAATCGAAGTCGAAAATCCTACGTGTGCAACTCGCTTGTTCGTACCTAACCTACCCACTTTTTGAATTGCACATTATTTACTCATATTCGGCAACTTTCGCTAGGGAAATGTGCTAGAGTTCAAAGTTGAAGATGTATAGTTGACGGATACCCATGCATAGTAGTTAAAAAGTGGCCCATGTTCCTTAATTACTTGTTGTAACTTATTGTGGCTACTAGTCTTCACAAAACGGTATCTATGAATGTACTACATTAATATAAACGATAGGACGACATTGTGTAGCGTAGCACACTGAAGAAGTGAAGGTACAGTCTATAATACCAAAGAATCAAATAAAATTCTTCAAAGGACACCTCTTTTACAGTTGAGATTTTTATTACCGCACACTGAATATTCTAATACACACTACGGCACAGTACAAGTTAATTAAAGATATGGACGTATTTAAATTGGGCCACCACGTACCTTTGTTGTTTGTTCATTTTTGTAAGTTCATCGGTTCTGCTCATCTGTAATTTCCGCCAGTGACCCCCGCTTACAGAAAGGACACGCAGAAATGTCACTCAAGAAATGCTTCTGTAAACCAAATAGGAGAGGAGACTTGAGTACACCTTATTTGCATTTACATCTTGAGTACACCAGCATTTGAATATATTCCGAAGCCGAACATCCAAAAATTTCCGATAGGCTTGAGCCCATAATAGTTGCTATTTGCTAAATTCAATGCATTGCGGGTCAAAGGAGTTGCAGTTCATTTTCATCCTAATTTAAATACAAGTATAATTTGTACAATACACGTGGGACTATCTATCAGTATCGGTGAAACAGCTGGAGATTGAAAGCGTTCCTCTTATCCATCGCTACAAAGGTTGCGAGCGAGTTTTGAAATACGAATACTGCGTCCATGCCGAGTAAACAAAAGCTGAACCTGAACAATGCTCAAGGCAATGGCGATACTATTGTACTTCTACACGCCACCTGACATGACGAAACATGACATATTTCTACAAGCTGCAACCAAGATTCGTTTTGAATTTTAGTGTACTGCGCAAAATTTATTGACTTTTTTCTTTATAAGGTTAGCTCATGCTCTTATTTTTATTCCATGTATTTTGTTTTGAAAAGTAAACGAACATGCGAAGAAGACGCGAGTAAGACGCGAGGCGAAGTAATCAACAAAACTGGAAGAAGAGCAAAACCGACCGTCGAATTAGTGTATATGTTGGAGCTAATATGGATGATAGTTGGCTATTATGCTTATGCTTAATAGCCGACTAATATGGAAAATGAATTGCAAACAACGCTGATTAATGCTTGCAAATACCTATATGTATCCGATTTCTGAGGTTCAGCTGCTCTTACTCGGAATTTTACGCACTTTCTAATGGTGTAATTCTTAATTAAATCAAATGTATCTAAACACAATAAATCAACATACAAGGGCCCAGACAAGGAAAATTCCTCCCTAATCTTGTGCTTAGATTGGTTTAGGTACATTTGATTTTGTTAAGAATTACACCTTTGGAAAGAGTGTAAAATTCTGAGTAAGAGCAGCTGAACCTACAACCGCCACCAAATGACAAGAATCTGCCTTTCGTTTTCTGATTCAATGCTAATCGGTAGTAAACATGTCAACCACAGGAATGTCAGTCAAAAGGAACGACTACTTAACACTCGACATTGGCCTTTTATGAGATGAAATTGTAGTGTTATTTACGTAGTAAGTAAACTAGGAGTGGTGCAATAGCCGTACCCCGTGCCAGTGGTTCAGTGCAGTTGGATCAAGAACATAACTATTTTTTCTGGCACGACGGTGCCGAATGCCGCAGTCTCAGCAAAATGGGGGTCAACTACTTGAACTGGCTTTGAAGTTCAATTCGAGTTTCAAGTCACAGAAAATCGGAATTGCCCATTAAAAACTTGAAACCCTATTGGGATGTGTACAACGCGGCAACCTATTCATTTTGACTTCCACAGGAGTTATTTGTGTCGAACTCGAAGCGACTAAGAAGTACAAGTTTTCAAAGCTTTCGAGTTTTAATTGAGTACCTGTAAACTAGCTTATTGCTGAGTAATGGGAACCGTAAATGGAAATACTAGTATACATTTGTACCAGACGATGTATAGATAGCTACTGCGTTTCCGCTCGAACCGTAAATGGAAATACTAGTAATACATTTGTACCAGACGATGTATAGATAGTTACTCGTTTCCGCTCATGTAGTTACTTATTACACTTAACTACAAGGCTTACGGTGAATTCGTAAATTCAAAATTGGAATTACTGAAGTGTGCGTTAGTCTGGTAGCATAGTATATTAATAATTCATATGATTACGGGACTTACCTTGGGGTGGACACTGCAGACCTTTACAATTCGGCGCTGAAATGTAATATAACCACATTTGCAAACGACCGTAGCTTTAGGTCGATCGCAAATACATTTCAGATCATCCGCCATCACGGGTCCGACTCGTCCAACCCCACTATTTGGTCTTTGTTCTATGGAGACAGTCCTCATCGCAGGCATCGTTCCATTCATTTCAGCTATGTATTTGATCTTCGTAGGTGGTGATCCTAGTATTGTCGTGTGATCTGTATGAGATAATTAAATAAGTACTTATCTTGTTAGCAATAGCGTGCTGCATTGTTCCCAACACATCTACTTTTGTAAAGAGTCTCTTCTATCACGTCGTACGCCGTCTTATGCCATGTTCATATATAGATACCTTACAAAAGGAAAACGATGTGAGCTGTGATCTGTGCTGTGATATGAACGAACACAATGCCGTCCGGAAGTTAAGCGGATTGCTAGACAAAGTCAACGGTTTACGTCCTTATAGGCTTTTTAAGAAACTGAAACACTGTCTCTTCCCAATGTTGACGGCTGACGGCTCAGATTCACACTTTTATTATGTTCTCCCTTCTCCCTTCAATCAGAAATCCCCGACTATTTAGTACAGAGGCATCAAGTTATTTAGTTGTATACTCACCGCGAACTGCGAGATGGTGGATGGAAAGCGATTGTATATTTAAACGTTGAACGTAAAAAATTTCTTTTGCTGTCGGTGGATAGTCAAATAGCTCAATAGTAATGGCGGATAAGTGTAAGTCAAAGAACGCGCTAATGTACGAGGTACACAATGAGGTTTGAAAGTTGTTTGTGAATGGAATTCGAACCTCCTTGGACGTACATACTACACGTTACATACGTACATCATTTGGACTTGTGTTATGACTTAGTAGGGAATCGAGCTGAAGGTGACTTGGTAGGGAATCGAGCTGAACGCAACGTAAAAGCAACGATACTAAAAGTTCTTCAACCAACCAGCCACAGTGGCATCCCTGCAGTTAGTTGCCCAAACTGCACTCGTCCAAAGTCCAATCCGCTAGAATTGGCCTTTCGTCCAAACTGCAATCGTCCAAATGCTTAAAGCGCTACAAAAGGTTCACAAGTTTAACATGTCGTAGACAAAGACATAGGACAGGGATCTCTGAGTAATGGACTGAACAACAGATATCAACAGCTCTAAGCAACAGATTGTTTATTACGGTTTTCTAAAAGATTTACGAAAGTCTCGCATCCAATGTAATGTCAAACAAATCGACTGCACTAAATATATCGGAAAAGTCAATATGTTATGCTAAAACTAAGACAGGTGAATATTACTTATACCTTTATTAGACCTGGCCCCCTAGGCCGAGGGCTTATGCAATTCCCTTTCCGTCTGTCCGTCTAGTTTTTGAGGAAGCACAGCGCATCAGCTATATGAAAAGTGGTTCTAAGATTTTTTTTAGTAAAGCTAA